>JAOVVH010000004.1:23334107-23354746 GCA_028566435.1 Scorpiodoras heckelii
GGTGTGGTATAGCAAAATACTTTTACTAAAGCATTATAAGACATCAAACAATCAATGGTTTTTACAGTAATGGATACTTTGATACTTATACATTGAGAGCTCTAGTTTCATAACACCTGAATATATTTTTTTATTTTTATAACCAGGTTCTGTTGTATGCAACACATTGTTTTATTTTAAGTTACTATAATTAGATAAGTTCATTGATCTAATGGCATTATTTCTTACAGATATTGTGATTTATTGCCAAGGTAAATATGACAACAATTTGACAGTTTACTTTTCTAAAAAAGAACAGCTTTAAAATCACTTGCCTAAAGCCTTCACACTCCACTGACAGTCTAAGTGGCCTGTCATTTCTGAAATTACAGACACTCTGTATAGAATAATGTGCTTGAGCAATGCAGTGAGTGTGTTGCTATGGGTGGAGCAGACGTGTCAGTTCTGCCACTAGGTTATGCCGTGTAAACAAACCTCTTCTCTGTCCTTTTGACTTCAGATGTTGTATCAGAAAACTATGAGTCATTTCAGTCAGGAAACTTGACAGTGAATAACACTGTCCTGCACTGAAATACTGTTTTAAACCGTAGGTGTATCCTGGGAACCAGGGCACCAGACATCGCAGGTAATCTTAGGGTCTTAGGTTTTCAAAGTCAAAGTTAAGTCAAGTCAAATTTATTTGTATAGCGCTTTTTACAATTGACATTGTCTCAAAGCAGCTTTACAGAATTCAAGATTAACAGACCAAAAAAAAAAAACCCTGTTAAGCAAGACAGTGGCAAGGAAAAACTCCCTTAAATTTTCAGGAAGAAACCTTGAGAGGACCCAGACTCAGCAGGGACCCATCCTCTTTGGGTGGCCTGGCAGATTAATTAAATAAATAAATTTTATTTTTTCACGTGTGAGCTAATGATATACATCTTCATCAGAGTAACACTGTAGAGGTGTGTAGATTAGTGAAGGTGATGTCCAATGCAGTAATATGCTCTGGTCCCACCCCATTTGGAATAGCAATATGTCTTACAGAAGGTGATAGTAGCTGATCTTCTGGATGTCCAGGTGGTGATCCGAAAACAATATAATTGGAGGAGCTTTGAGGGCAAGGCTGGCCAGTTAGGGCAGGACATTTTACATCCCACTTGGGAAAGTACTGCTGTCATCCTTTTCACATCCATAACATGAATTATTGGATTAACTGCCACATTACAAGATTACTAGAAACAGATATTTTCTTAACATTTTAGTCTAGACCTGGTGGGTGCTGGCGGCTTCTCAGTGTAATGTAAGTGTGTTGTTACAATCTTGGGATACAGTTGAGGCCAAAAGTTTACATACACCTAGGCTGATTTAATTGCTGATTTAATTATATGTAAATATAAAATATTGGGATCACATAGATGCTGCAGGAATGAGGTACAAATTAACTCCCAGAGATAAACAAACTTTGGTACAAAAGGTTAAACCAACCCAAAACAAGAACAAGGAACTAGTGAAGGAGTTTGAAGCATCCACCATTAAGAAATACCTACATCACCATGGCCTGAAGTGCTAACACATATGAAAGGAGTCCCTATTTCAAAACCTGCCCTTTGGATAAGTGTTCTTCAGCCAGATAAAATAGTTAACAGATAAGAAAATGAACAACTATTTGGCCATAATGATCTGTGCTATGTATGGTGGAAAAAGGCTGAAGCTTTTAATCCAAAGAACACCATCCCAACTGTGAAGCATGGTGGTGGCAGCATCGTGTTGTGAGGGATGTAAATTTTTGCTCAACAAGGGACTGGATGACATCATGAGGAAGGAAGGTTATCTAGAAATACTGACGAAAAACCTCAAGACATCAGCTAGAATGTTAAAACTGGGTGTGCAACTGGGTTTGCAGGACAGTGATCTGAATCATACCTCTAAAGTTATAACAAAATCGCTTAATGCTAAGGTAGGCTGTCACATACTGCTGGCCTTGTCAGTGGCATTCCGACAGACTGCACACCTGATCCTCATTTCCGCTGGTGTATATTTACCGCTGTGTCTCCATTTCCGTTTTGTGTTGCATTAATGTAAGTTGGTATATTTTGTCGTGAGTGCGCTTCTATTTATGTGTTTGGTTTTTCTTTTGTTCTTTCACCCGCTTTCAGTTCCGTGTTTTTGTCCGGTTTTCCCGTGATGTGCTTTTTCCTGTGTTTCTGTCTGTTATCATGTCTGTGTCACGTTACCACTTGGTTTCTATGTACGACGACTCCTCAGAGGACAAGTAGTACTGGGACTACAGGTACCCCATGGGGATTCTGACTTTTCAGACTCTGAGGAGGAGGACATTTATGTGAGTGTCTATGGTTGTGGTTTATCACATATAAATAAAGAGCACGTTTTCCCGGACACTCTGGCGTTCATGTGGTCTGGCTCCTGCCTTGCTATAAGGTGTACTCCCTTCTCCTCAACCCCCACACCTTCATCTGCGCACTGACCGTTACATAGGCAAATAATTGTAGAAGCATTTTTGTTCCATTTTTTAAAAAATTTCTCTTTACATCCTGACGGCAATCAATAAATCAAATACTCTGACAATTAACTTTATTCATGGCAATCACAGGCCCATAAAAAGCCCATTCACATGTCAATCTTGTCTATTAGGATATAATAAATGACTGTGCTCAGTGGCTGAAGGCTGAAATGTCTAGATTCTTACATGTGTTCGTGTAACACGTGTTCCACATGTTCATGTCTCAGGGTGATTCTTTTTGCTGCCATGACATCCCCTGCAGTAGACAAAACTCTCTCTTCGCTTGGAAAGGGAAAATGGCCTCATGGGCACACCATGGATTTGGCACGGCAGTACATTTTCATTTCCTCCTTGGCCATTTCACGGGCTTTCCTGGGCTGCAATATATCTTCAGTGAGGTTATGTCTTAAAAGACTAACAAAGTGAGGCCCTTTGTTGGCTGGCAGGAGGGCATTGCTTCTCTTTCTTCACCCGTTACTGAGTTTTCTACAGGGTTTTTATGACCTTCTGCCATCGTAGTCTGTTGTTGAACACAAGAAACAAAAACACAAGCATGTAGCACATTTCCATTTATCTATAATAAGCCTTGTTTACCTACTCAATATTTTAATGATTACCATTTTTAACTATATTCCAAATAAAACACAGTGCAAGGCCCTATAGTAATGCAGCCTCTGAAGTCTGTATGTCCCCAGTCTCTTGTCCTTGAAATGAGGATCAAGAGTAGAGGCTGTTTAAAGGATGTTCTTTTCCTCCTCACTTAAGTATCTCTTCTGAAGGTCTACTTTGGTGTCTTGCTTAATTTCCTGTTCTGGACAAGTTGTGCATTCAAAGCAGCACTGAGACACACTGTTGCATTGCTTTTCTCCAACATCAATGTGGTGGCATCTTTCATTGACTTTAAAGCCTCACCTATATCTGGGCCATTGAACATATCTGAGTTCAAATGTCACTCTCTACTCTTTTCACCTTAGGAGATAGCAAGGCGGCACAGACAGACATTTATTGCACAAAAATCACTCCATCGTTTCATAAGTACACTTCCACCTGGATCTTCCTTATGATTTTGGGAGACCAAGTAGTTTCTGCTTCTCCTGAAGATGGTGCTTTGCATTGGTGTTGCAGTGGAAAAATATGGAGATTTGTTTGACTCTAGCCAGTAGCCTTGACACAGGAGGAAGCTTCAACATGCACTGAGAGGCCAGCATGTGTAGCATCAGACTTGTGGGATTTTACCCACCTGAGCGGCAACCACCATGTTTGCAAAATTGTCTGTAAGTAGTACAGTTTCTTTGTATGTCATCTGCCTCTCTTCGATAACGCTTTTCAATAACCATGCCAAATGTGTCCCACCCATGTAACCCATGTGAATTCCATAAGTGGCTCTAGTTTGTAGCACATGAGACAGCAGCCACAAGTCATCATTAATGCAATTTGCAGTCACAGTTATATATGAATCCATGGAAATGGACGTCCAGGAGTTACAAGCCACGAGTCACTGAACATCATGGACACAGTCTCACTGAAACTGGGCAGCTGAAGATTATAAAACAAATCACCTAGTCATTTTCTGTTTTTCAACTATCCATTTTGGGTGAGTCTGTGCCCATGATAGCCTCACATTTTTGTTTTGGCTGACAGGACTGGAACCTGATGTGATATTCTGCTGTTGTAGCTCATCCACCATAAGGTTTGATGTGTTGTGTGTTTTCTTCTCACCATGGCCATAAAAAGTGCTTATGTCAGTTACTATAGACTTCCTGTGAGTTTATACCAGTCTGATCATTCTCTCTCTCATCAGCTAGATGTTTCAGACCCTCCTCTCACAGCATATTTTTTGTTCGATGCACCATTCTGTGTAAACTCTAGACGCTGTTGTGTCCCAGGAGATCAGCAGTTTTTGAAATACTGATGGGGAAGTGGGATAACTGAGTGCATAATATCTGGACATAAGTAAAATGTGCAACGTTCTTGTTTCCCTGACAAAAGATGAGAAAATTAGAACAATGCCCAATTTTGCCCAGTTGGTTTAGTTTCAGGTCTTGTGTGTATGTTTTAGACGTAGTCATGCTGGAAATTTGCTGAAACCTGTAAAAACCTGTTAATTATATTATCTCAAACACAGCTGCAGAAAATGTACACCTTGTACAATATTGTTGGTTAGTGATATTAGTTTTTCTGTGTTTGTCTCCCATGTGAAACACACCAGGGCCACTCTACACCCTTGCTGTAGGGGTCAAGCATTCAGGCCTGTACAATTTTCTCAGTGTTACACCACACATGCATCCACCCATTTCTCCAGAATGTGTGGAAGAATGAATCATCTTATTTTCCACATGTGCAGACCAGTGCTTAAGGGTTTTTTACTACTGAATTCTCAAATGTTCATTTGTCACTTTAATGAGAGATTGCACTGCTACTCTACTATAATGTCCCTCTTTATGTAGTTGAGGACGGGCTGTTCTGATCAAATCACATTGTACATTGATACGATCAATGACCTGATGAACAGTTGCTCTTCTGTTTTTACTTGCATCTCATTTCTTCCATCTTGATCCAAAATTGACCATGAAAAGAGTACAAAAGAGTATGTATTACTTGAGCAAAAGCACTGCTATGGTGGTAATACTTCAACTGAGTAAAAGTAGTCATCAAGAATATAACACAAATAATGTTAAATAAGTTATCTGGTGAAAAACTACTTGCGCGATTACTTTAAGTATTACTTTTCATTTGTCTACAAAAATAATCTGAAAACTCCATTTTCTGTCTCTAAAGTGCCCCTAGTGTGTGAGTGTGTGTATGAATGTGTGTGTGCGTGTGCCCTACGATGGATTGGCGCCCTGTCTAGGGTTGATCCTGCCTTGAACCCATTCCGCCGACTAGGCAACGGCTCTCCCGTGACCCTGGAAACAGGAATAAGCGGTTAAGATAATGAATAAATGAACTCCTTTTTCTATTCTGTTCTTATATTAAATGATCTAACTGTTTAGCTAACCAGGGATGTTTATCTGTCTCCACTCTCTCAAAATATTGCTGCAGTTGACTATGTATTCGGTGCCATAAGTGTAGACTTTATTTTGCACTTACTGACTTTTAATTCAAGTGCCATATTCCAAGGTAAAATACATTATTATTTTTCTCTGTAATAATGATAAAAAATCATGGCCAAAATGTTTGAGACTGACACAAATTTTGGTTTTCACAAAGTTTGCTGCTTCACTGTATTTAGATATGTTTTCTATGGTATACTGAAGTACAATTATAAGCATTTTATAAGTTTTTTTTTTACTTTTATTGACAAATACATCAAGTTTATGCAAAGTCTCAATAATTACAGTGTTGACTCTTCTTTTTTCAAGACTTCTGCAATTCACCCTGGCATGCTGGATATCAGTTTCTAGGTCAAATTCTGACTGATGGCAATCCATTCTTGCCTAATCAGTGCTGGGAGTTAATCACAATTTCTGTGTTCTTGTTTGTCCACCTGCTTTTCGAGGATTGACCACAGGTTCTCATTTGGATTGCAATCTGGGGATTTCCTGGCCATGAAGCAAAAATGTCCATGTTTTGTTCACAGAGCCAATTAGTTTTCACTTTTGCTTGTAACGTGGTGCTCCATCATGCTGGAAAAAGCATTGCTCATCACCAAATTGCTCCTGGACTATTGGGAGAAGTTACATTTAGAGGATGTTTTGTTTCCATTCTTTATTCATGGCAGTGTTCTTAGGCAAAATTGTGAGTGAGCCCAGTGCCTTGGATGAGAAGCAACCCCACACCTAAATGGTCACAGGATGCTATACTGTTGGCATGACACAGAACTTGTGGTAGCACTTACCATTTCTTCTCCAGTCATTTTTCCAGATATCCCAAACAGTCTGAAGGGTGCTTCATCAGAAAAAATACCTTTAAATCAGTCCTCTGTAGGCCGTTCCCTGTACTTCCTGCAGAATATCAGTCTGTCCTTGAAGTTTTTCTTGGAGAGAAGTGGCTTCTTTGCTGCCCATCTTGACACCAGGCCGTCCTCCAAAAGCCTTCGCCTCACCGTGCATGCAGATGCACTCACATCTGCCTGCTGCCATTCTTGAGCAAGCTGTGCACTGGTGGTGACATAATCCTGTAGTTGAATACTCTTTAGGAGACGGTCCTGACATTTGCTGGATTTTTTTTGGTTGCCCTGAAGTCTTGTTCACAGCAATTGAACCTTTCTTCTTGAAGCTCTTGATGATCTGATAAATGTTTGATTTAGGTTCAATCTTACAAGCAGCAGTGCCTGTGAACCCCTTTTGATGCAAAGCAATGATGACTGCAAGTGTTTCCTTTGAGGTAACCATGGTTAATAGAAGAAGACAATGATTTCAAGCACCACCCCCTTTTAAAGCTACCAGTCTGATCTTCTAATTCAATCAGCATAACAGAGTGATATCAGCTGCCTTGTAATCATTAATAATTTCTCCTGAGCTAATGAGAAGATCACTGAAATGATGTTACCAGGTCACTTTGTGGCTGAAATGCAGTGGAAATAGTTTTTTTCGTGATTAAGTTAATTTTCATGGCATGGAATGACATTTCCATTATTTGCAATTCATCTGATCACTTTTTTATTACAATCTAGAGTTAATGCAACTTGCCACCATAAAAACTGAAGTAGCAAACTTTGTGAAAACCAAAGTTTGTGTCAGTGTCAACACTTTTGGCCACGACTGTAAAGAAGGTGAATATTTAGTTTTTTAAAAGGATTAATTTAAAAACATAAAGGTATTATGATATAATTATTTTTAAAAAAAGTAGCAGTACAGTGAACTATGTGCGCAAGTAATAGTGTGAGTAGTTTGTTATAGTTTGTTCCAACCTTGATAATTTCTACATGGTAAACATGAAAGGTTCCTGAAAGACAATTCCCTGTCACATTGACACCTGAATAAAGTTAGGGTGTTGGTTATATGTATACTCAATAGTAGTTTATCAAGATGTATCACCCTTCTGGCAAGAGACCAAAGTTTTTAGAACTAATATTTGGAATGGAGTACATGCAAAGTAAATATTCATCAGCACATATTGACTCAATAACAGTGCCACATACTGTATGTTTTTCTTCATTGTTCAGTTTAGATGGTTTAATTACAGAACACAAAATTCCTTTATTCTTTTCCTTTTTCCACTTTTTAAACTAGTATTTAATTACAAAAAAGAATGTGAAAGATGAGACAGAATGATGGGTGTAGATCACACAAAGCTCAGCCTTCAGGCATAAGGAAACAAAAAAAACCCCACCTCCCAGGTCCAATCCAAACGGTTGCTATTAGGCCTTACTTTTCACATTTATGTAGGAGGTTGCAAAGTATATATAATTGGTATTGTATTTCATTTTTTCAGTATCAAGCAATTTGCTATCTGTAGATTTCCCAGATCTGCAAATCAACAAAAAATAAACTAAAAGATTTGAAGAGTGTTGAGCGATATTCATGTGTGCATGAACAATTTTTCATTAGATACATCTTGCTAGTACCAGGGTGGACCCCCTTTTGCCTTCAGAACTGCTTTAATTCTTTGTGGAATAGATTCAAATTCTCAGAGATTTTGGTCCATATTGACATGATAGCATCATGCCGTTGCTGCACACTTGTCTGCACATCCATGATGCAAATCTCCTGTTCCACCACATCTCAAAGGTGCTCTTATTGGATTGATATCTGGTGACTGTGGAGGCCATTTGAGTAAAGTGAACTCATTGTAATGTTCATGAAACCAGTTTGAGATTATTTGAGCTTTGTGACATGGTGTGTTATCCTGCTGGAAGTAGCCATCAGAAGATGGGTACACTGTGGTCATAAAGGAATGGACATGGTCAGCAACCATACTTATGCTGTGGCATTTAAACGATGCTCAGTTGGTATTAAGCGGCCCAAAGTGTGTCAAAAATTAATCCCCATGCCATTACATCACCACCACCAGCGTGAACCATTGATACAAGTCATGCTTTCATGTTGTTTATGACAAAATCTGACCCTACCTTCCGAATGTCGCAGCAGAAATCTAGACTCCTCAGACCAGGCAACATTTTCTGATCTTCTATTGTCTAATTTTGGTTAGCCCGTGCTAATTGTAACCTCATTTGCCTGTTCTTATCTGACAGGAGTGGTACCTGGTGTGGTCTTCTGCTACTGTAGACCATATGCTTTGAGGTTTTTGTGCATTCAGGGATGCTCTTCTGCATACCTTGGTTGTAATGAGTGCTTATTTAAGTTACTGTTGCACTTCTATCAGCTTGAACTAGTCTGGCAATTTTCCTCTGACCTCCGGCATCAACAAGACATTTTCACTAGTATGTGTATGCACTTAGAAAAATCAGGTTGAAATATTAATTTAAATGCAAATATTTGTAAAATTGGATATGTATAAACTTTTTGAGATGAAATCTGATATTTTTCTCAGAGCATAGCCTCAAATATTGTTTATGAATAACTTTTCATTTCAAATTCAAATCCATTGAGTTTATTAAACCACTCATTTGGTTTTACAATTTAAAAAAAAAAGGACACAAAGGGTGTATATGGTGAGTGTATATTACACAAAGCTCTGTTTTGCGGGCTGAGGCAAAGACAAGCAGTAACAAGAGCTAAGCATAAGGAATTCAGACTGCCTAAGCCTCATGGCACCGTCAGTTGTGGATGATACATCCATGTACAGTATGATTCACTTGAAATCAGGTTCTCATTTCTTTTGACCAACAGATTTTCACTTTTATTGCATCTAGCATGAAAACATTGTATTGCTATACAGAGAAATAATTGCAAGCAATATGTAGTGTAGTGTCAGGCAACTCAATAAACAAATTAACATAGTAACAGAGGCCATTTTCTGTCACCAACTGCTTGACAACTTGGCACACGAAATGATACACTGAATATGGCGAAATACTTTAGACAAGCAAGTTCTTGTCACTTTAAGAATGTCAACTCATAAAACTATAACTGGATTTTTTTTTGGAGAAGCAAAGACTGGCCATTCAAGCATAATGTACAAAAAAAGTAAAGCTTTTTGCAGCACTATGTAGAATTTCCACATTTGTCACAGTGGTATTTAACAGGTTCCAAACACCCTGGTTATATAGGAAAATCTGACACCGTGCTAGTGCACAAAGGGAACCTTGCCAGCCTGGGAACAATGTCACCCTTCATTTCGTCTCCAGCTCTACACACCCATACCTGAGTATGTTTTTATGACATGATCTGGAGTCAGCAGACATCTTACAGCATGGGAAAAGTGTTCAATGCAGGTTAGGGCACTGGCTTAAACCCTGGAATCTCACTCATCCTGCCATGAACAATAGAACTCATGAAAAACAATATGAAGGAGGTAATTCAGTTTGAATATTGTTTGGTTACTATGACACTATGAAGGCAGTTGCACAGATACTTTTGCATAGAAAGAAAACGTGATGGAAACTGTGGGTTGCATGAAAGCATACAATCAAAGATAATGAAGAAACATCCAGTTAGATATAATGCAGACTATTAAATGCAAATACAAATATGTCACTATCAGTATAGTGTAGATGATCTTACAGTTAAGTGAGCCTGAACATAGCCACCCCTTGTGCTTTTTTGTGAAAAGAAAATACAAACGTTAGGAAGCACAATAAAGCTGCCAGTGCACCTCTCCTGACAAAAAAATTTACCATCCCATTGTGGAAGGCATTTGTGTTATTTAGAGGGGTTAGAACAATAATTGAAGCCTGAAGAGTCAAGTTCTGCTTTATAGTCTTGCTCTTTTATCTTTGTGCAATGAAACAAGGAGTGAATTTAGTTAAATATTTCTTAGCAGGGTAGAGGTTTAAAGGCTTTGAGGCTCAAAGGTGTGGTCAGTATGACTTCTTATTGTAATTAATGCTGCTATAATAGCTGTGTGTTTCCATGCCTGTGCAGGCCTGTTCCTGAGACCATGCAAAAGATCTCTTTCAGGAGACTTTCACACAGACCACAGTCAAACCCTCTTATCACAGAGCTGTCACCCAGATCCGAGCACACCTCTACACAGGGGAGAAAGCACAGAGGGGTGGAGTGCTGTTTATACAATGACTCATGGCTCTCATGAGTCTCACACTAAAGCATCACAGACAAAGACTGAATCAGAACCCAAAGAAGTTGTAGGGACAAGCCCAATAATATAGCCCAAAAAACTATAAGGTTTTTTTGTTGATGATTATAGCTTATGTGAAAGTTGGTACTCCTTGTGCAGTAATAAAAATAATGCTTCATATTCTGAATATGAGTACAGCATGTACATTACAGAATGTGTGAAGAAAGAATTGCTTTGTGTCTATGAAACTTGAAGACTTTTGAAAACGTTCTTAGAAGTCGATCTTAAAACTAATGCATGCATGTCTGCTATATTGTATCTGAATGTTTTCTCTGTTGCAGTTTCTAGGAGTGGTTGCTTGTGTGTAGGGAGACTGGTATTGTGTGTCTCTCACCACCATTCGGAGGGATGTGAGATCATCTCTGAACTATAGCCAGCTTTTGCCCCCCCCCCCTTTCACATCTGGAATTCTGTTTCATGCCAGATACCTCACTAGTGAACAATAGAAGGAGAGAGAGAAAAAAAAATAAACTTAAGACACAAATAGATACTGGCTCTAACAAAACAAGCTTTGAAAAAACACATTGCAAGGATTGTACTGTGACTTTTATGGCCCTCTAGGAGCAGTCAGAACTTTTGTTGTGCATACTTGCTATTTGAAATAATTTATGTGGTATGATATTTTATTTATGTGGTTTGATATTTTAATTACGTGCTATGTTATAAAAAAAGCTGACAAATTGTTAATTATAAGGGAGTTCCTCACATGCTTAACCAACTAATGCATTTAATTTGTTGAACCTATTAGTATGTAATAAACTTGACAGCTTGTATTTATCTCATGGTACTACTGGAAGGATGGCTTAGTCACACAGGAAGAAGCACTGCTGCCTTGCATCTTCAGGGCACCTAGATTGATCCTGGGCTTCAACTGGTATCTATGTGCAGTTTCTGCACATGTTCTTCCCATGGGTTTCCAGTGTGTGTGTGTGTGTGTGTGTGTGTGTGTGTGTGTGTGTGTGTGTGTGCATGGTGCCCTGTGAAGGTTTGATGCCCTACCCAGGATGCATTCCTATATCACACCCATGTTCCTGGGATAGGCTCTGGATCAACAGCAAATACCAGGATAAAGTGCTTTCTGAAGATGAACACAGAATGTCCTAAACAAAGGACAGATGTGAGATGTGTGTCTGTTTAACCACAGCACAGTTTAAGAGATTTGTGCATGGCATTTTATTCATTGGACTATTATATTACTACAGATAATATGCTCCAAAACTATATACACCTGGCTATAACACCAGTCCACACAAGGTTATAATTTTCATTTAATGCTACATACTAATTTGGTATAATTCACATTTGCCAAGGTTGCAGTAGAGGAACTCAAGTGGTCTGCACAAAACCATGACCTTAACCCCATTTGGATGAACTGGAACATGCCATGCTTCCTCGCTGAACATCAAAACTCTAGTACAAAGCCTTCCCAGAAGGATGGGGGCTGTTCTAACAGCAAAGTATAGTACTGTTAAAAGTCTTCTGCACCCTATTGTTTTTAGTTACAACTTTTGTTGCTGATGTTTTTTTGAGTTCTGCATCATTGACTCAGTACAAAAAGATTTTATATTTCCAAACATTACACAAAAATATTTGTATATCAGTAACAAATGCAACAATAAACATAACAGTTCACTTTTCAGACAAAAAACGTAATAAAGGCTGCTGGGTTTTGCATGCAAAGAAGAAGTAAGAGTGACAGTCAAAGTCTCCAGAAGAGCTGTGGCAGATTCTCCAAGACGCTCAGTAAAACTTACCAGCTAATAATTACTGTATAGTATAATGCAGAAGTCTTAGGCGCCTGCAATGACTTGCTGTAAAGCAAAGATGAGTTTGAAAATAATGATGTTTCAACAATAAAAGAAAGCACTATAAAGTTCAGTAAATAGTACTAAACTAAAGGAAGTCAATACTTGCTGTGCCTTTTTCTTAAACAGTGTTCCCAAGTACAATGTGTGCAATTTTGTAAGGAAATTAGCTTTTAAGTTTTACTGAGTATCTTGGAGAATCTGCCACAGCTCTTCTGGAGACTTTGACTGTCACACTTACTTCTTTTTTTTGCATGCAAAACCCATCAGACTTCATATATTCATATATATGAATGCACATGGTATTGAAATGGGATGTTTAATACTCAGGTGTCCACATACTTTTTGGCTATATAGTGTTATTGCACGTGTTATAAACAGTTTCAGAGGCTGAAGCAAAGTAAATGTTAAGCTAAAAACTACTTGATACTAATAAAAATTTAAAGTTATTATTACGAACTTCTTGTGTTATGACATGAATTGCTTTGGTGCTTGTCTCTATACCATCCCATTTTCTAAAATCTGATTTTTGCAACATGATCAGGCAGGTGCAACACGAATAAAGCAATCACTGATAAATTTAGAGATAAGGTATAAAAGAGTAACATGCAAGATCCTATTGTCAACTGGCAGGACTTTGGTCTAGCAGTAGATTTATTATTGTAGGACACTGCTGTTTCTGAGCTGATAATATATCAGTTGTAAAAAAAAAAAAAAAAGAAAAAGTGCTCTTACTGAATAGTATCTTTCATGTGCATGTAAATGCCTCAAAGCAATATGATGTATTTATTCTTTTCCTTTACAGTAACAGCTACATGATAGAAAGTCATTGGATGTTCATAACCATAATTTAAAAACTTTTGGATGTGATCTGGATATGAGTACATACAGTTTTTCAGATCTTATCTAGAGTTAGTGGTAGACATGATTAAACATACGCCAAATGTGTATTGAAATTCTAGACTGGCAAACTGGAAAACTGCCAAGCAAAATAAATACATTTTAAAAATCCACACCCACAAAAGTTTTATTGCATTTAGTATGGTGTAAACCTTTTGGTTCTCACACTGTACTCCCTCTTCTGTAATCCCAACTCTCAAGGACATGAACACACACACACACACACACATTCCAAAGTTGTTTCCTCACCAGGGTGGTTAGTGGTTTCCCCTCCCTCTCGGTTGTGCACACACACACACACACACACACACACACACACTGCAGGACCCGCCCCAGGGCTCCGGCTATATGAACAGACAGAGCTGGATAGAACAGATCACTCCTGGAGAATCTGGTTCAGGGTAGCTTCAAACACTTTGCCATTCCTTCTTCAGCTTGTCTCTAAAGCCATCCATCAGTCAGCATGTCTCACTACTTGCAGACTTCCTATTCCAGCGGCCCTGTAGGCTACAGTGGCTCTGTGATCAGTCAGCGCCGTGTGGGCTCACTGTCTTCAGCACCTAAAGCCTTCAGTGTCTCCGGAGCTGGCTCAGGCGCCACCCGAATCTCATCAGGATACGCCAGGACTGTGTCTTCTGGCTATGGTGGTGGACTGGGCCTGGCTGGTGGATCTGGCGGCTTCAGCCTGGCTTCTGCCCTGGATGGTGACAGCGTTCACATGAATGAGAAGGCCACCATGCAGAACCTGAATGATCGTCTGGCCTCCTACCTGGACAAGGTCCGCTCCCTGGAAGCTGCCAATGCAAAACTGGAGCAGAAGATTCGTGAGTACTATGAGAAGAAAGGACCAATTGCTGAGAGAGATTACAGTGCCTACTGGGCCACCATCAATGACCTGAAGGATAAGGTAGTGCTGAAGTTTTGTAATAAGTTAAAAGGTTGTAAATTATGGCTTGTAGAATTATAGACATTTCCTTAAATGTAAAATATTTGCAGTGTTCTGCTATATGAGGTCTGCTGAGTCAATAATGTCTGATAATAATTGCCCCATTTCAGATCAAGAATGCCACTATCGGCAATGCCAACATCCTCCTGCAGATTGACAATTCAAAACTAGCTGCAGATGACTTCAAAACCAAGTATGTATACCTAAGTAATGAGCAATGTATATATTGTACCATGAACCTATAAAGGTAAATGGTGGAGTAACTTTATTATATAATGACTGCTATATTATATTTAATTATTGTTATTACATAATGTCAACTTCTATTGACCCTCTTTCTTTCACTGATTAGATATGAGCATGAGCTGATAATGCGGCAGTCTGTGGAGGCTGACATTGCCAACTTGCGACGCCTGCTGGACCAGACCACCCTGACCAAGGCTGACCTGGAGATGCAGATCGAAGGTCTGCAGGACGAGTTGGCCTACCTGAAGAAGAACCACCAGGAGGTTAGTAATGTTATCACTGTTATGACATACCACATTTGCTCCAAACTAGGACGCATTATCTACTCCAAAGGAACTGGAAAATTATGGAATGTTTTAAACTAGCAAGCTGACATGATATTTTTAATGCATTTAAGAAAGTACAGTAATTCTGCTTGGAATGGATGCTCTTGTAGATAAGACCAAGTGAGTGCAGATTTGTGCCATGACTCTGTCTGCTTAAAAAAAGGCCAGTCTTAAAAAAATGCCATATTTGGTTGCAGGCTTCTTCAAGTTTTCTCTCAGGACCTTTGCAAAAGAAAACACCAGAATTAAAACTGAAGTGTTATGTAACATTGTCTTTGTAATGCATGTGCTTTAGGAACTGGCAGCTCTGAGATCTCAGCTGACTGGAAATGTGAACGTGGAGGTAGACGCTGCTCCTCAGACCGACCTCAACAAGGTTTTGGCAGATATCCGAGCTCAGTACGAGTCCATCACAGAAAAACACCGCAGAGACCAAGAGGCTTGGTTCAATGACAAGGTGAGTGGGTGTTTTATTATTAAATGGCATATAATCATTATTGTTGTCATCATTGATGGTGGGGTAAAAGAGTACTTTTTTAATATATGTGTATATCTCTCTTTAAGTCGGCAACACTAACCAAGGAGGTTGCTATCAGCACAGAGACCATTCAGACCTCCAAGACAGAGATCACAGACTTGAGGCGAACCCTGCAGGGCTTGGAAATTGAACTCCAATCACAACTAAGCATGGTGAGACTCAGAAAAGATAAAAGAGTGGAAACAATTGAAAGAGGCAGAAATGGGGAGAGATTAAGGGGGAGGATGTGTTATAGAATTCATGGAAATAGTTGCAAAGAAGTTACATAAGAGGTCCAATGAGGATAACAAAGAGGGTTAGCGGGGAGACTGAAGAAAAGAATGGGAGGGGGCTGAATAGAACCAGGTTGGGAAGGCTGCCAAGGGTAAACTTGTGTCCATAGCCCAGAGAAACAGCATGATCCAGGGAGTAAGGAATGTAGAGACATTTTGAGGCAAAAGCAGCCATAGCTGCTAAGGGTTTCTGGCACTTGGGTGTGGACTTGCAGCACCTTGGTGTAAATGTCACCATAGAGAATCCTGCCAAGTATTTCAACATGGGACTTTGGAAATAGTCTGTCATGTGTGTGCTGATTTTGACTTCTGAATGTTAGAGGCTATTTCAAAACCTTGTTTATGTAATGAGCAATTCTTTTGGTATGTGGATGGCAGAGTTCATAAAAATGGAAAGTGAACTTTCTGTGCAAAAAAAAAAACCCATCCAGGATTTGAACTTTTTCCATGATTTCTTTGTCATACAGAAAGCAGCACTGGAGAACACGCTAGCTGAGACAGAAGCTCGCTACAGCGCTATGCTAGCAGGCTTCCAGAACCAGATTAACATGCTAGAGGCAGAGTTGGCGCAGGTGCGTGCCAGCATCGAGCAGCAGGGCCGCGACTACCAGCTGTTGCTGGATGTCAAGAGTCGCCTTGAGCAGGAGATCGCCACCTACAGAAGCCTTCTGGAGAAGGAAGAATCCAGGTAGGGACACATACACAGCACACACATTCTCAAGCATAAAAAATATGACCAGTGTATATGGCTCTCAAATAGTGTGTTATGAAGCTAACTAATGTAACTTTTTCTCCTTTCCTTAGGATTCCTAGCACAGGTAATGATCCCTTTCTTTCATTATACAGTAGAAGCCTTATTTGAATTCTTATGGTTAATTCAAATAATCAGAACGAATTATGAACTGACATATGTTTTCTTTTTCAGGTGGCACCACCACGGTCACTACCAAGACCATCGTGCACTAAGTCAGCTAAGCAGAGCATCGCTTTCTTAGAAACACACACACACTAAAACACTGTTTCAGTGGGTCAGTGCTTATGGTCTGGTCATAAAACCCAGGAAATATCTGTTTGAATTTGATAAAGATTAAAACCATTTCCGTGTTGTTGTGTGAGTAAAAAAACATGTCTCTGAAAATAAAGCTGCTTGCAAATTTACTACTGTTGTGGTCTTGTTCTTTTAGATTGCAAGAATTAACAAACACTCATCTGATAGTCACACACAAAACACACACGATAATATGAAAAATGATACAGGAAAGCAACCTGCAATCTGAAAGCTGTGCCCAACAAAAATGATCATTGTATCATTGAGATATTGTTAATAAATCTTCAAAATAAAAATAAAAAAACCTGGTCGGTGTGTTAATCTACAGTTCTGTTTGCATTTGCCTACTTGGTGTATGGCACAGCCTGGTCGAGTTTGCCACCATTACAAGTCTTTTGAGTTGGCAGTTAAGGCACACTCCTACAGCTCTGTCTCCAAAGCCCCCTTTTCAAAACCTAGAGACTGTTGCCAGGAAACCAGGTCATAACAAAAAAACACTAAGTGGAAAAGCAAAGTTTACTCTTTAAAGAAGAAGTCCAGAGTTTGTTCACCCTCCCTTTATCAGCAGTGCTCTTTGCCCTTGTGCTTGAGCAAAATGGAAAAAAGTAGCAATGTGTAAAGCAAATGAGTGGGAGAAAGAAATCATGACTGAACGTTAATTTTCTTTTATAATGCTACATATCTGTTTTCTTTGTTATTGAATACTCAATTAAGAGGATTATAATAATACATGCATTCAAAGATCACTACCAGTAAAACACGTCCCTAATTATGTTGAAAGTAATTCTGATTTCCTGGGTGGAGATTATACTTGTTGTCAGTGAATTCAGTCTCAAATGACATATTTACTGCATTTATCTGCCAGTATCGATACTTAGCAATAATAATTCTATATTCAGCCCATTTTGTTCTAAGATTAAGAAACCTTGGAGACTTTCCCTGTTAACAAGGCTAACCCAGTGTCCCTGTGCTTGTGTAAAAGCTAAACTAGGTGTGGCTGCACTGTTTACTCAAAGGCAGGAACTCCCATTCAAAGTACAGCATGTGTTCAGAGTTAAAAGCCTTTTTTCCCCGTTCTGCACTGTGACAATAAAGCCATTTGTCAATAGCAGCTGTCAAACATGGGCTTAATGAGGGCATATAGCCAAGCTTGTAGGATCACCAAGCAGGGTGTGCATATAGGTATTCTGTCACCTCTGAAGGATGTGAACTCTAGTCATGTCAAAGTTAATCATCCAGTTTCTGCTGAAAAATGTATGATTTTGGAACTGGAGTGAAATTTTTAGCAGCATTTATAAAAAATACTTTAATTCATTTCATATATGGTCTATGATTAACAAAAAACTCATGAAGAAAACCTTCATAAATATTTATTTGTCTTGCTTAGGCATGGCATGTGAGAATTAGAGTGTTCTGCTTTAAAAGACTGCATGCTATTGCTGGATAACACACCAGCAGATGGATCTGCACTGACTCTCTGACTCTATGCAGAAGAAAGCAGTTACTGAACATGAATCAGTGCAGAAAAATGCTGCCATCTGGCTTAATTTTCAAATTTTCTTGAAGCAAAAAGGCTGTCTTTCAGGGGAAATAAACAGACTTTTAGCCCCATCTGCAATTCAGACAATACAAATGTCCTGTTTAAGTAAGTCTGAAGTTCAGTATAAAATCAGTTCTATGAAATGTTGTAAAGTTTCACAACTTTGCAAATCCATTAAAGTGGGCAGGCCGGCTTAAATCAGACATGCAATGGCCTAAAGACATGTCATTTGTAAAGCTTAGTGTAATCTAAACATTCAGCCAACTTTTTAAAGCTTCTCCTTTTAGCCTACAGAAAAAAGGAGATTACTGCTGAGAGGGTAATTGTTCATCATGGTAGTGTGTCAAGCATGTTATCCATGCTTGACTGATACTCTTGGTTGTTGCGATGTGAAATTAATTTTAAGATAACATAATAAACTACTTACTGTATGAAATAAAGGGCATCTGCAGTCTATCCGGTGCAGTAGATATTCAGTGCACAACAATTTTGCATTCAGCCAAATAGCATATATTCAGACGAACTGAGTAAACATTCACTAGAGATATTCAAAGCATATTGCCTGAGGTCATTAAGTTTTACAAAGAATTGTATGGTTAATGCATTGCAACAATAGAAAACTGAACATTGTGTGGCTGGATGTGGAAACCGGCTGGAAGCTTGCAAGAGCCCAGAGTTTGCGAACTGAAGCAATGACTTCTTAGCTATATGATTTAATAATTCATGTAGATTTTTTCATAATTACAATAAAGTTGATTTTAATTCAATCTAATCGGATCGAATCAAATAAACTGTGAGTAAAGTCAAATAACAAAACAAACAGAAAAAAAAAGAGCAATACCCAATACTAGTCTCTGTTCCAATGTGGACAGTAGCTAATAGCCTAAACATGTTCTATTATTGTCAATGCTGTAAAAGCTACAAGTAATGCTTCATAATAATAGAGATACCTTTGGTACAATCAGTAGAATTCCAGTGTGACAAGAAGCTTGTTTTAATTGCACCTCCTACTGGCCTAGACTTTAAAACATAGAATACATAAATATAAATATTAAAGATTTAATAAATAAAGCTGTCATTTCAATCATTTTACAATAGGAGGCAATGTAGTGCTAATATACTGTATCTGAATAGTATAATGAAGCCCACTTTAAAATATAAATACTGAACTTTGTATATCTGGGTGTATAACAGCATTTCACAGGTTGGAAGCTACCATAAGACCAGAGTCTGGGAACTGAAGTAATAAAACTTCAGGAATTAGTATGAATTAGTGCTTCCTGTAAGCAGTCATAAAACTTTATTTAAAGTTAAATAACCATTGAAAAACGGAAAAACTCAATATTAGCTAAATAATTCCTGACTAAATAATAATAATAATAATAATAATAGTTATTATTATTATTATTATTATTATTATTATTATTATTATTATTATTATTATTATTATAATAGCAGCAGCCTTGGGATGTAGTCACACTAAACAGCTTAAAAGGTATAAAATTGAAGCAAGTGGTCAGTGCTGTAAAGCTCAAGATTAAAGCTTAACAGTCAGAAAAATGCTTTTGAAAAACTATCATATATTAAACACTATATAGAGGCTAATGTGTGAAAATAGGGATCAGTATAACACCAGTGTGAAAAGCTACTTGTCATTATTTTAAGAGGTAAATGTGTATCAATTATGCCTCCTACTGATTCATTATCAGAAACTGATGAGTGTTTTCTAGCAGACTTAACAAGCTTCGTACTTTTCGGAGGATTATACAGTTATACCTTTTAAGCATGAAAATGCTGTATTCACATGTAAACTGAACTAGTTGTAACTGTAAAAGCTGCAATTGCAGCAGTCGAGATTAATCCAGATATATTTGACACCATATCAAATATTTAATAAGGTTTTGCCTATAAAATGTGTCTCAGTAGGCTGGAGGCCTCCATAATCCCACTGTGTGAAAAGCTGCTTGTTGTTTTAAGACTTAAATGTGTCTCAGTTGCGCCTCCTACTGACCGTGACTTATACTTTAGGAACATAAAGCTGTAATTTCCATCTCTGCCCAGTAGGAGGCAGTGTAGTGCTGATAGTCAAATACATTTCAGCGCTGTAGAAAAAGGATAAAAGACGAGAAACGCGACAGAGTTTTCTGATTTAAAACGATCCCCGTTGGTCCTGTAGATATTTGGTTGTGTTTATGGAGACTGAAACCAAACGCTCTTTAAACCTTATTGATGAGATTGAGGTGGATGTGATTTACACTGTAACATCTGTGCATTTAGGAGACTGAATGAAATACTTTAAAGGACAGTATGTTGTAGTGATGTGTTCCTGTGTTGAAGTTGTTGATTAAGCAGTAAGTATAAAAGACTGAGTCC
>JAOVVH010000004.1:23364252-23376958 GCA_028566435.1 Scorpiodoras heckelii
GTTGCAAGAGGTGGGGAAAATGTTTATACTGTAGGGAAAACCACTACATGGCCAAAAGTATGTGGACACTTGGGCTTGTGGACTGTGACACCTATATGTGCTGGTTGAACATCTTATTTCAAGGGCATGGCATTTATATGGAGGTGTTATAATAACCTCCACTCTTCACTATTCTGGCAAGGCTTTCTACTAGATATTGGAGCGTGGGTGTGGGAATGTGTGCTCATTCAGCCACAAGAGCATCAGTGATGTCAGGCACCGATGTCGAGCAAGGAGGCCTGAGAAGGCAGTTGGCGTTCCAGTTCATCCCAAAGCTGTTCAGTGGGGTTGAGGTCAGGGAACTGTGCAGGACACTCAAGTTCATCCACTTCAACCTTGGCAAACCGTGTCTTCATGAAGTGTGTGTTGTGCACCGGGGCATTGTCGTGCTGGAACAGGTTTTGGGCCTCTTAATTCCAGTGAAGGAAAACTGTAACGCTACAGCATACAAAGACATTCTGTATACGTGTATGTGGCCGACTTTGTGGATGTGATAGTCAGGTGTCCACATACTTTTGGCCAAATAGAGTATATCAGCTGTATTAGCTATTATTTTATTTTAATGTTATAATATGGCATAGCTTGGTATCTATATGGTAAATTTCTTAGCAAAATGACTGCATGGACTTTGTCCGTGTTAACAAGTGTGCATATTTTCCAGGAAGCAGAAGCACCACGCAGTGTTTTGGAGGAGATTGGACTCACATAAACCTCCACACAAGTCTGCTAAATAAGAAGTACCACTTTCTCATTTCCTGCCTTTTCAGTATACACGTGTGTCGATCTTCTACTGAAGTCACACGAAAACCACAGTACCTGGATTTAGTCATATATATATGCAACTTGGGTGTTTTTTCCCCCAGTATTCTTTGATTAATCCGTTTTCACTCACCTGTCAGTATGTGCATGATATTGAACAACAAAGCAGTTTGTGGATCCAGGACACTAAATCTGTATGTTATTTTATGACAGTTATTTTCATTACCTCACTTTGTGTCCTTCACTGCCTTAGGACACACATTCACAATGGGTTTTTAAAATGTACTGGGTATGAACTAGATGTTTCTGTGTAGGTCGCATTAGTATCAAACAATATTAAGTGGAAAGATTATAAGTATCATACAGACGGCACACGAAGTCATAAGTATTTACAGATTAGTGGACTGTATTCTGTGAAGTAAAAGTTACCTTTATTAGAAAAGAATTTGTAAAAGTTCTACCGATAACACTGTAAACACTTACCGTCAGGATTATGGATAAGTACATGCTTTGTAATTGTCAGGGTGTTTATTAAGTAATTTCTCACTTAAATGTGAATCTTAGCACCCTGGCTGAAACACTTGCTCAGCTTTTAAGATGATGATGCCTATTCTTGCTTCTTTTCCACTGTTAAACATGGCACCGTTGTTGAGATTGTACGCTGATCGTAAATGCTTAAATAGTACATAAAAAAGATATTAGGAGATATTATGAAGATATTCCTCCTGGACTGTGTTGTGCCCTGTATTGCCTGGCTAACTGGTACTTCATAAAATGCGTCTGAGGTTTCAGTTTATTTTCAATACCAAAGAATTTCTCCTGTCCTGTTTGGATCAGTAATTTTCAGATGACACTGTGGTTCACTGCCTAGACTATCTGTTAGGAAAAAAAAAAAAAAAGAAGGTCCTTCAAAATAAAATTCGATGTTGACAACAATAACCGTTCTCTTTTTTTTTTCCACCTACACTCACCGAGCACTTTATTAGGAACACCTGTACACCTCATCCTTCATGCAGTTATGTAATCAGGTGATAGTGTGGCAGCAGTGCAATGCATAAAACGATACAGATATGGACCAGAGGCTTCAGTTAATGTTCAGATCAACCATCAGAATTGGGAAACAATGTGATCTCAGTAATTTTGACAATGGAAGAATTGTTGGTGCTAGACAGGCTAGTTTGAGTATTTCTGTAACTGCTGATCTTCTGGGTTTTTAACACACAACAGAAGTCTCTAAAGTTTACTCAGACTGGTGCAATGAAGAAAAAACATCCAGTGAGGAGCAGTTCTGTGGACAGAAACAACTACTTGATTAGAGATCAATGGAGAATGGCCAGACTGTTTCACACTGACAGAAAGGCTACAGTAACATTTTGATTTGTGTTGTACGTGCAGGTTGGCATCGTAGGACCATTGAAAATGTTGTTGCCGTTTATCATCGGTCTATTTTAAGAGAAACGACTGTTGAATGTTGCCTCATTATTCACTTGACTTTATTTGATAAAAGTGAAATATTAAAGACAAATTATTGTCTTTTCATTTTTTAAAATAAAAAAGATTGTTTTTGTCTTTCATTCATCCGATATACTGATTATAGTTGGAGTTTAATTAAAGGCATCGATTCGCCAATCAGTGTAATGTGGCACGTTGCAATGGAAGAGTATGAACTGAGAACACAGTTAAACACGTAACTCAGACAAAATGAATGAGTAATGGAAAAATATGTTCAGTTAGGTAGCTTAGTAAAGTTACCGAACATATTCTAGATGGGCTGCACCAACCATGACTGAAGTAAGACTAAAGTGAAACTCCAGAGAAAATCATTTAAAATGGACTACAATCCGTATTACAATCTTAAACTGCATTAAACCTTTTTTTACTAAGCAACATTTCTTCATTTCTAGCATATCTGTTTTAAAAAATGTGGGTTGGCGTAGTCGTGAAACAAACACTGGGACGTCTACATGCTGTCAAAACATATCTTTGGTAACATCCAACTAAAGGATTAAATTTTGAGTGAATCAAGGTTTTGCCCTTACCTGATTAAAACCCTGACTGGGATTAATTCTGTCTAAGCAAATAAACTGCATCCAATTCATTCTTAAGACAAGACATTCTTAAGACAAGGCATTTTCCAATCCTCTTTTTTTTTTTTTTCAATTTTTCTGCATAAAAAGTGCATAAAAATTTAAACCTATGTTTCATGAAGCAACAGGACTCAAGCTAATCTTAAGTTTGACATAAAAATGAAGCCTGGACTTACTTAAGGTTTGGTGCAACCGGGTAAATAGATAAAAAGTTAATTAAACCAAGCTAAAGTTTAATCTCTGCTAGAAGCCATAAATATCATAAAAATAAAGCTCAGAGAATGTTAATCACATTTATTTACATATTAAAACTCATAAGAAGAGAGATGTGTTGAAAGTAAAACAGCCAAAAACTGGAAATACAGCAATTCCCATACACTCGTTAATCAGGGCCACTTTCAGTAACAGTGCTGACAGGTGCAGTAGGAGTGTCCTCAGGTGCACTTAATTTGATTTCCTGATCATCTTGGAGTGAGACGAGGTTCTCCTCGATCCTGACATCCTCTCCAGCCTTTTCTGTATTTTGTTTATATTCGTTTTTTCGTGTCTTTTCCTCTTCGTCGTCTTCTGACTCTATAGCAGAAGCTGCAGAAGAACTGGCGCTGAGGGATTTGCTCCTCTTTCGCTTTTGTTTCTTTTTGCTCTTTTTCTTCTTCTTGCCCTTTTTCGAACGTTTGTGGTGACGTAAGGACGTATTTACATCTGCGGAGGAAGCATCGCCAGTTTTTGGGCTTTTGCTCTCACTCCTCTTCATTTTGATAGAG
Source organism: Scorpiodoras heckelii (assembly GCA_028566435.1). NCBI lineage: Eukaryota > Metazoa > Chordata > Actinopteri > Siluriformes > Doradidae > Scorpiodoras > Scorpiodoras heckelii. The sequence goes on from JAOVVH010000004.1 coordinate 23,367,902, forward strand.
TTATTGTTTAATTGCTCTTCAGGGTTGTTTGATTCTGATTTCCTAGAAGATCTTGTTCTCAAGTCTGCATGCAAATGGCGACCTCCACTCTGAGAATTAGTTTCTCTGCCTCTGCTACGTGATCTGTGTCTCTCACGGCTTCTGCTTCTCGTGTCTCGATCATTTAAGAAACCTTTTTCCCTTCTCAGAGAAGGAGGAGCCCTCTGACTCCCTCTGCTTCTGCTCCGACTCCGCCTCTCTCTGCTCCGACTCCGCCTCTCCCTGCTCCGACTCCGCCTCTCCCTGCTCCGACTCCGCCTCTCTCTGCTCCGACTCCGCCTCTCCCTGCTCCTTCCTGCTGCATGACTGCTGCTCCTCCTGCTACTCTGCCTGCTGCGAGAATATTCAGGGCTATGGCCACGCTGTGACAGCACCCTGTGTCGTCTGCTGAGGCCTCCTCCATGTTCAGAGGACAAATGCAGGTCACGGTCTGCCTCCCAGAATTCATTATCCGGATTTTGAAACACGTGGAGGAAGTTACAGTGCTTCCCCTTTGGACACTTACGCCTGTCAAAAAGTCCTAAAATTGAAGAAGAAAAATTTTTAAAACCAGTGTGTGGTTTTCAAATATTTATGCTGCTGTTTAACACAATGAAGCCAATCAAAGTAGAGGTACAACAGTGTAATACTTGCATCTGACCTTGATTCAGTTATTCTTTTTGCTAGTTCCAGCAGCAGCATGTGACCATAGATTTTAGTGGGGCTGGACGACAATAACAGCTGCAAACATTATATTAAGTCGAGTGTCTATCATACTTAACTTCTGCTACAGGCTGCTATCTGGTGAATTATCAGTTTAACCCTGTAATAGGCAGTTGAAAGTTGACAGTCATCCAGCATACAGTCCAGCAGCTAGTTCTGTGTGATTTTAGACATCACTTTATATGATACCACACAAAAGACGTGAAAGAATTTGGGAATTGGGAAAGGGAGACACATTTCTCATCTTTTTTTCTGAACCTCTGCATGGGAAACAAGGTCACTGTAATGCACACGCATTTCTGACGTACAGACATTATCCACTCCATAATCCCCTTTTCCCTCTGCCAATCTATGCAATATACTGTATCTTACATTATACAACAGTCAGTTCCAACCGAGTGATTTGATTGGACAAGAGCCATTGGACATTCCATAAGTGCCAATATTAGAGTATAGCAGCACGGGGACTTTTAACTCTACATGTATCTCTCCACTTTACAGGTGTCTTCTATTAACCATTAATTAGGCTACATGAATGATCTTAGATTGTAACAAACTTTGCACTGAAAAGATGTCAACCAATAATATGAGTTGAATGTACTAAATTTCGTTTATTAAATGTATAATTAATTTATTTCTGCGGTAAGGTGTAGATTGACACAAAGTAGTAAGCTAGTGTGCAGAAAAATGTTGACATGTTGCTTGGCAACAGTCTAGTCCCAGTCCAGATACGAAAGTATTTGTGAGCCAAACAAATGATTACATAAACAAACTGTAATCTGTTGTCACTTATTACTGTTAACTAATAAATGGTGCTTGTACTGTTGTATAAAAGTTATATCGCACTCAAGGTCGTGCTGTTATACTGACCATCAGCACGGCTCTGATTATGACCGAATTCAGGATAACGGCACTCCCTCATTTGTGATATTGCTTAAATTGAAACGGTTCTGTATATCATGGGGACATTGTCTGCACTTACATTCTCCCTTTGTTTGCAGACAATTATTATATACACTGAAGTATCAGAAAAACTGGCACTGGAGCCTATGAACAATACATAGCAATGCCAGCTAGTGCATGTAATTGTATGCATCTGCCAGTGCGTATATGAAGCGCTAGACATCTATGGAAGCTTCTAGAGTTGTTTATGCAGCGAGAATGGCAAGTTATCTCAATTTAAGAGATTTTCTACGCGGGTTAATACTTATAACTTGTGAGATGGGTCATAGCATTTCGGAGGTAGAAGCAGTTTGGGTTTTCACATATGAGCATTTCAGAGGTGAACATTGACTACAGGAATTCCGGCAAAACCTCGAACTTACGAAAGCAGTGTGGCCGTAAAAAGACTCTGGGTGAACGTGACCAGCGTCGGCTGGCAAGAAACGTTTCACGTGATAGATGTGTAACACTGCCTCAGGTAACATCGGAATTCAATGCTGGGGCCTCAACAAACACCAGCGTGAGGACTGTGCAATGTTCCCTCCAAGATCCCGTGGGGAACCTACCAAATATTGACTGGTTTTTCTGGCACTTCAGTTTAGGGTTTGGTTTTTTTGGCTATAAAACATGATCATGGCAGCCATAAAGCATTTTAAACAAACCCAGATTGGGGTAAAAAATGTGAACTTGGCAACCCTGTTGATAACTGCCCGGTCCATTATTCCTTCACCACTAAAAGTGTACATAGTGAGCATGGGGTAGTGTGATTCCTGCCCCAGTGGGCCTCTAGGTGCAATAACTCTGTGGAGCTAAAAGTGTGTGACATGATTGTATTAGATCTAGAAAAGCAAGCAAACCAATGGCAATCTGGTATCCATATGTCAAATAGCAAAGGTAATTATTATTTTAATGGAATTTAAGATCTGTGGGTTTGTGAATGAGGACTATGAAGATTCATTGATCATTTGGTGAACACCTGATTTGCAGCATATAGTGGGACTCTTGACTGCTTGCACCTATGGACGATCTGCTACTATCTAGTTCCCAAATCAAAGTAGATAAATTACACTCCCTATTTTAATCAATTATTTGATTTGATCAATACGAGACTAACATTTACCAAGTCTTTATTGTCACTTCTCAGGTCTAGGTCTTTGTCTATGACTGCTACTGTTATAAATAAATCATTTCTGTAACAGCTGTAGTTTTAATGCAAACCAGCTGTGCTAACGGTGAACAGTTGCCAAAATCAATCAATGCTCACCACATATTGCCATTTTCCACTTGGTCACAGGCGAGAACTCACACTGCAGCTGCCTCCCTGCATACCACCGTCCATTAAACATCATAAAAGCCTCTTTGCACTGATCCTCACTGCACACAAAAAAGCAACCAAAATGCATTTTGATCTGTATTTTGCAAAAAGTAAGTGAACGTTGATGTAACCATCCAATCATACACCATACAATGTGACTAACCATAAGCAGGATTTACTATATGTACTTACGTGTCATACTGTACATAAACATTGCCTCTTAAGTGCGGTTCAAAGTTGCAGCTCACCTGAAACAACGCAAGAAATCGTTTAATGCTTGACAGGTGGTACAGTTTTGACTTCCATTGTGGTTCCATTCAGGTTTTATTACCTTGAACTGCACAACTTTGCCCGCGTTCCTGAATTCTGGAAGAACGTCATCGTAGAAGTCCAGAAACTGCTCCCGCATGTCCTCCTCACTGTACTCGAGACTTGCGTCTGTGTCATAGTCATCACGTCTGCTCTGCTCCATGGCGAATGTCACAAACATACCCCGGACCATAAGAGTGGTACCTGATGTTGGGTGATCGTGTTTTCGGGAGCACCTGTTTATAAAAAGACCAAACAAGTCACATGACAAACACAAATAAGGGAAGACGGTGAAATAGGATGCGAAGCACAAGAGCACCCGTTTGTGGAAAATGGCCAGGTGCGAAACATGAGTGAGTGAGTTACAGCCAGGTCTCTGAAGTGCTTCCATTCTAAAAATGGACATACTACGATTTATATTACCTGTCTCCAAATCTGCAAGCTCCAGTCTTGATGAAAAAAGGGCAGTTTGCCTTGTCCTTTTCTGTCCCATAATCCAATGGGGCATCAGGGTTTTTCCAAGAGCCTCCATTTTCCAACTGGAAAAAAAAAACATGCAACAGAAAATAAAAACAGTAACTAAGTTGTATCTCTAAGTATTTATTCCTGTACTGATTTCTGCACTGAAGTGTTCACAGATACCTGGCCTTCTGCTTCATCCAACCGTTTCTGTATGGCTTCCTATAAACACACAGTAGGACTCGTAAAAACCTGCAGTCAGCTACAGATATCTGGTAAGTAAAACTGAATGAATTCTGCCAAAGCACATTATCGCTGGAGGACACTTGAAAATGGACAGTGGGAATGTAGGTGGCAAAACATTATTGTGAAACTATTAATCAAAAGATACATTGTCTTCAGATGAAGAAGATGCCCACAGGCCTGTCACTCTTTCTTTTGTGTGTATCTTAGTTAAGGAAGCAACTGTTATTCGTCACAAACAAGACAACCAACAAATACTCTGTGTACAGACAATCATGAATGTAGCACTTATATATAGAGATTTTTTTTTTCAATTATAAACAGCTTAATTGGGTGATTACACCTAAACCTAAGCATATTGATTTTCCCAGTAAGAGTTCTGGTTTCTGCTACTTGTGCATGTCTTCTCCCCCTTTCCCCATTCCAGTCAATTCCAAAACAAAGGAAGGCACATTTTGAGAATGATTCAGATACACAAATGTCAATTAGTGAATTGGCAAACTGAGGAAGCTGAATAATTCATAATATATAAACACAGGGATAGAGGATGGGGTGACTAAGCTTTCCATTCCATCAGTTTTATTTTCACTAAATGATGTATTAGTAGAAACTGGATTCATAAATATGTGTAATACAGTCAACAGATTTGCTTATATGGTCTGAGACGCATCTAATATAAAATATAAACTTCTATCTCCAGCTAGCAACAGATTCTTACATCTTCTTATCTATCTACAGTACTGTGCAAAAGTCTTAGGCACCCTATTGTTTTTAGGTATAACTTTTGTTACTGATGGGTTTTTTTAGTTCTGTATTACTGAGTCAGTACAAAAAAGATTTTATATTTCCAAACATTACTTTTCCAACAAAAAATTTAAATGTTAGACAAAAATGTTTGTGTGTCAGTAACGAAAGCAACACATTACATAACAGACCACTTTTCAGACAAAAAAAAACATAATGAAGGCTGATGGGTTTTGTGTGCAAAAAAGTACTAAGTGTGACAGTCAAAGTCTCCAGAAGAGCTGTGGCAGATTCTCCAAGACGCTCAGTAAAACTTACCAGATAATTACTGTACAGTATGATGCAGAAGTCAATGCAATGCACATGCAAAGACTCGCTGTAAAGCGAAGACGCCTTTGACAATAATGAAGATGTTTCTACATAAAAGTAAACACAATAAATTTCAGTAAACAGTAATAAACTAAAGGAAGTCAGTATTTGGTGCCTTTTTCTTAAACAGTTTTCCCAGGTGTTCACAATGCGTGCAGTTTTATAAGGAAATTAGCTTTTAAGTTTTAATGAGTGTCTTGGAGAATATGCCACAGCTCTTCTGGAGACTTTGACTGTCACACTTACTTCTTTTTTTGTGTGTAAAACCCAGCAGCCTTCATTATGTTTTTTGTCTGAAAAGTGAGAATTCCTTCCATCTACATGGAACCTTAAGCTCCATCCTTATCACTACAGTGTGTGAGCGTCTACTCTGTGGATGCCTCCACTGTGTAGGACCAAGTCTCCTTTCATGAATGGTTCAAAGATGGAAGAAGAATCTTCTCAAGTGAACCGAAGATGCTCTCAGACTCAAACAGACTTATACGTCATTCTCATAGATTGTTCAAGTTCATCCTTGGTAAGACCATTCTTTACAGAAACCCAAATACATTCTTCATATTATTAAGGATAAGAAAGACTTTTGTCTATTTCAATCATGACCAACAGTTTCAACTGAATAAAATACAATAACGTACTCATTGGTCACACTAAGAGGAAAACCTAGTGTAATAGGTGCGTAATCAGTTATTCAGTTACTAACTGTAAACTGGCACCTGCATCTTTAGAACATGCTGCATTAATGAAAACATGTTGTGCATGCGAAATCTGAGAGTGAGAGGATATAGAGATATCAGCCTCTTTGACTTTATCCTCCGAATGCAGGGATCACCTCTCTATCTCTCTTCTCCTGCCGTTTCTGCTCCTGGAGCTCTCGTTCCTTTCTCTGCTGTTCCTCCCATTCCTCTCGGATCCTCCTCTGCAGAGAACAAAACAAATCAAGGTTTAAAGGTCCCATGGCATGAAAATTTCACTATAGGGTTTTTAGCATTAAGATGAGCTCCCCTAGCCTGATTATAGTCCCCCAGTGGCTAGACATGGCGATAGGTGTAAAGCAAGCCCTGGTTGCCCTGCTCCGTCTTTAAGAAAATTAAAGCTCAAATGGGTCGATCTGGAATCTTCCCCTTATGTCATCATACGGGGAAAGGTTACCGCCCCTTTCTCTGCTTTGCCCGCCCAGAGAATGTGGCCCACTCATGAAAAAAGGAGCCAAAGATTGACTGTTAAAGCAATCGTGCGAGCGCCACATTGTTTTTTTCCTCAAGAGACATCATGGCTTGCAAACGAGCGAAGCATTGCATTTGATCAGTGTTTGGATATGCAAACGAACGCAAAAGTCTTTTTCTAGTCCCTTCATCCGGGCCTCTGAAGAACCAGTGGGTTCGTTTTATTTTCTCTGGAAATGCGTCGACACAACTTCCGACACAACAAAATTTTGTATGTCTGCGCCAAACATTTCACCGACGACTGTTTCCTCAACTTGGGCCAGTAACTGGTCTTGCAGAAGGTCTGACAAATTAAGTCCGGATCAGTACCAACTCTCTAATTACTCTAATTACTAAGTACTCTCTAAGTACTAATTAGTGCATGTACCCTGGCAGCAAGGTGGTCAAGGCCACTCCTAAGGCCACTCCTCCACCCTGCCCCACCTCTCTCCTCCGCATTATCATCATTTAAAGCTACAGACACAGAAATGGCACGTCCTAAAGAAAGCTCATTGTGGCACTGGCTCGAAGTGGCTATAATTCTGCACCAAGTCTGAATTTCAGGAATGAGACTTCAGATACGTTATTAGGGGACCCTAAGGCCTATATAAAAGCATAAAAAACACCATGTCATGGGACCTTTAATACATTAGTAAAATATAAAGCAAATCCTTTTTTTAAAAAAAAAACTCCTGCAATACCTCTTCGTCCTCCTTTTTCTTTAGAGCGGCCTCTTCTTTATCTTTCCTCAGCCTAAATTCCTCTTGAGCAATTCGTTCCCTCTCCAGCCATTCCTGGTGTAAACGTTCTCGCTCTTGCTCTCTGAGTAACGTGTCAAACACAAACAAACTTTCCAGTGACGCACTAATAATAATAACAATTTGCATTTCCTGAAGGAAATACATAGTGCTTGAAAAGTGCCAAAATCTGTGATGTCATCAATGGTCTATAAGGGGGGTCATGTGACTGCAGGTGGGGCCCCATTAATTCCTATGGGAAATTTGGACTTTTTAAACTCGAATTTATTAAAAATGATAAATCGTATTGACTCCAAAAATACATAGCACACCACACAGCACTATTATCTGTGTAACAGCGTTTGAAATTTGTCTGTACTTTAAGCAGTTTGGGCTGTATTAATAAGAATTAACAGAATAAGAAGAAGTAGCAGTATGTGGGATAAGATTGTGCTTTTCAAGCACTATAGTAATAATAATAAGAAGTAGTATGTGGGATAACAATAATCAGAGTCACAGTTGATCATTGCAAGCATGTTCAAAACGCTTACCTCTGCTCTTTGTCCTCGTTATCATCATCTTGGACTTGGTCAATTTCAAGCTGATCAGCACCTGCACAGGATCAATAACATTGTTATTTCAGTTTATTAAAGCTTTTAGATTTGCTTTAAGAATCTAGAAACTTAACCCAAATTTACGTTTAACTGAAGCCCATGATGTTAAAAAGGAAAAACAAAACATTACCACATTCTTTAAGTTTAGCAAGAGCTTGACGTTTTCTTTTTCTTCTTTCCCTTTTCAGAAAGGCCCGTCGTTGTTTGCCACTAAACACACAAATACAAATAAGAAATGTAAAAAAAAAAAAAGTTTAATTCTTATACAAGATTATCGTAGGAAAAACCTAAAAACCATTTCTGCCCCCTACTAGCTACTGAATAACCAATAGTGGTGACTACACACGCGTCATTCTCAGACCTCAGTGGCGCAGATTGCTGGTTTCCTGCAACTTCACACAGATTCCCAGAGGACACAACCGAAGCTTTCACGTCAAACTGGTCGTTTCTGGAAATCTCGCACGGATCTACTGGTACCATTTTAGCACATCGTGCGAGCCGCGGAAAGACGACACTGTTCTCACAGGAGGGAGCTGCGCACAGTGATGACGTTTCCCGTGTCGCGCTCTAATGTCGTTTTCGTCGCGCAGGCGCGTTCGTTGGTTGCGCGCGTCGGCTGAAAGATTGCGTGAAAGTTGAGCCGCGCTGAAGTAACAGTGTTTGGTTTAATGCGTGGTTCACGTTGAGGTGTTACAGTCGCACTTCTCTGAATCTCGGTTCTGCTGGATAGTTTCTCAGAAATGGCAGATAAAGAAGGTAAGGTTTGGGCCGACGGCGCGCTTTGTTTCCTTTCTTGCGTTGAAGGCTAATTGGCTACATTTTGGCGGCGCCGTCGTTGAGTTTTGTGGGGTTTTTTTTTTACCCTCCAAACCCCTGAGTGCTGAGATCCGGGTGTAAAATACTGTATGACAGAGGTGTTTAATATTCACATTTATTCACATATAAACAAGTACCATGAACCCTGAGTGAGAGTGAGTAGTAACATCACTCAGTCCTGCTAGTGAATAAAAAGTGAGAGCCATAACTCAACTGTGGATGCTGCGGAACTGATTTAGATGAACATTATCATATTAAATACTTTATCTTCTGTGGTGTTTTTAGGGTGACCAGGTTCCCTGATTTACGTTGTATTGCGCATTTTGCCCCTTTACCCTGCATACTCAGTGTACTTATATATCTATGATCAATATGATAATTATATCTATATACAGTCCTGTGCAAAAGTCTTTTCTTGAATTATTATTTTCAGACAAAACATAATGAAGGCTGCTGGGTTTGACATGCAGAAAAAAAAGACGTAAGTGCGACAGTCAAAGTCTCCAGAAGAGCTGTGGCAGATTCTCCAAGACGCTCAGTAAAACCTACCAGCTAATTACTGTACA
>JAOVVH010000004.1:23496047-23508050 GCA_028566435.1 Scorpiodoras heckelii
TGTGCTGTGCTGTGCTGCCTCTGTCAGTGTCAGATATTGTTGTGAGTGTGCTCTTGGAAGGTGAAAAGTCTGCACTTTGGATGTGCTCGGTGTCATGGTGGTGCAGCAGGTATCATTGCTGCTTCACAGATCCAGGGTCCTTGGTTCGATCCTGAGCTCAAGTTGCTGTCTGTTTAGAGTTTCATATATTTTGTTTCCTGTGGGGTCTCTGGTTCCCTCAACCTCCTAAAAATGTCCCAGTAGGTGGATTGGCTACACTAAGTAGACTTTAGGTGGAAAAAACGAAGACATAATACAAATACAGTGTAAGAAGTCAGACTTTTAAACAGAGCATTCCTATGCAATCTAGTAGCATGTTATTGTAAACATAACAGGCTGGTAAGAAACCATTACTATGCAATATTCAGATATAAAAGCTAATATAATTTTTTTATGAACTTTAGGAAATGCCAAGCTCTCCTTGTTTGGATCATCAGGAAGTGGTAAACAGTCCCAAAGGGAGCTCAGCCAAGCCTTTACCACATAAAGGGCTTCCCCCTATCCTCACCTCTACAGGTGTTAAAGGAGGTATGAATGTCCTCATACTCTTTTAGTTATTGCAGCCTAAGATACATGAGTTTTCTAAGCATGCTTAGTACTTTAAGTGTCATTTAATTTCTTTTTCAGTCTCTAGAAAGGAAGAGAAGCCATAGTTAACAGATAAAAAAAAAAAGATATGTTTGAAAGTTTGTGAATACCTGACCATCACGTTCATATTTGCTTATTGAACATCATATTACAGATTGATCATCTCTTGTCTTCTCTTGTATTGTTATATTAACCTTCTGGGATGGCTTTCCACTAGATTTTGGAGCATGGCTGTGGGGATTTGTGTTCGTTCATCTTCAAGAGCATTAGTAAGGTCAGGCGCTGACGTTAAGTGAGGAGGTCTGGGGTGCAGTAGTGATCCAGTTTATCCCAAAGGTGTTCAGTGGGGTTGAGGTCAGGGCTCTGTGCAGGACACTCGAGTTCTTCAGTTCCAACCTTTGGCACACCATGTCTTCATAGACTTTACTTTGTGCACAAGAGCATTTGTCATGCTGGAACCGGTTTGGGCCTCTGGGTTCCTGTGAAGGAAAATTACAACGCTACAGCATGTAAAGATATTCTAGACAAGTCTGTGCTTCCAACTTTGCAGCAAGAGTTTGAGGAAGAACCACATATTTACATTTATGGCATTTGTCAGACACCCTTATCCAAAGTGACTTACATTTATCTCATTTATACAACTGAGCAGTTGAGGGTTAAGGGCCTTGCTCAGGGGCCCAACGATGGCAGTTTGGGAATCCTGGGATTTGAACTTATGACCTTCCAATCAGTAGTCTAATGTCTTAACCACTGAGCTACCACTGCCCCGGGCTGCCATCTGGGTGTTATGGTCACGTGTCCACAAACGTTTTGTCTGTTTTTATAAGGAACTATTAAAAAGCAGTCCCGTGCAGTGACATAAAAATAACTCCTGCTGTTACCTTCTGTCATTCTGCCATCCATGAAGATTTTATCTAACATACGTACTTGTGTAAAATTAAAAGCAAATGTGTTCTTTAGACTACACGGTGGAGGAAAAACGGACGGAGACTTCGTTGCTCGAGGAGCTGGAGCAGGGCCAGACTGAGCCACTGGTATTTGTCCTCAACGCCAATCTTCTGGCCATGGTGAAGATCGTCAGCTGTAAGTCTGACTCCACTGTTCATGAGCTGCACTGTAACAAAATGGCATCTTAGCAAGTGAAAATGCCTTGGATATCGTCAAATTAAAAGATTGCAGTACATTACATTCACCTTTATGGCATTTGGAAGACGCCCTTATCCAGAGTGACTTACATTTATCTCATTTCTATTACTGGGCAGTTGAGAGTTGAGGGCCTTGCTCAAGGGCCCAACGGTGGCAGCTTGGTGGTGTGGGGATTTGAACTCATGACCATCTGATCGCTAGTCTAATGTCTTAACCACTGAGCTACCACTGCCGTAAGCCAAATATGAGATTATTCAACCTATTTCCAGTTAAATAATTTTGCTTCTTTCTAGAAATAAATGCTGGAAATAAAACAAGCTTTGAAATGAGCTTGGAAACTTATAGGAAATAACAGATCAAGATGACTATACACTGAAGTGCCAGATAAACTGGAATACCAGTTAATACATGGAAGATCCCATACGGGATCTTGGAGGGAACGTTGCACAGTCCTTACGCTGATGTTTGTCAAGGCCCCAGCATTGAATTCTAATGTTACTTGAGGCAGTGTTGCACGTCTATCATCAATCGTGAAACGATTCTTGCCAGCCGACACTGGTCACGTTCACCCAGAGTCTTTTTTACGGCCACGCTGCTGTCGTAAGTTTGAGGTTTTGCTGGAATTATTGTAGTCACGGTTACACCACTGAAATGCTCATATGTGAAAATCCAAACTTTGTGTCTACCTGGGCAACTAAACAGCTGTAGAAACTTCCATAGATGTCTATCGCTTTAAATACGCACTGGTGGACACAGCCAGTGACGTACATAGGTAACGTTGCTGTGTATATTGCATATTATCAGTGTATGCAAAATATTTTTTACTTGCTAAGACATTATTTTTGCAGTGTGATCATGGAGGACTGCAGTGGCATCTACTGGAATTTCAGATGGATGTGTTCTGTGTTTTTTATTCTTTGTAGAAGAAAGAGAGAGAGAAAGAGAAAAGAGAGCGAGTGTACAGTAATAATTATGTCACTGAAAGGTTCACACAAGGCTAGTAAGACAATTGTGTGTGTGTGTGTGTGTGTGTACGTGTGTATTTACTCCTGCAGATGTAAACCGGAGGTGCTGGTGTGTGACGTCTAAAGGGATGCATGCAGTGGGTCAGCCAGAGGTAGTTGTGCTTTTACAGTGTTTACCAGAAGAAAAGAGATTCCCCACAGACATCTTCAATCACTTTATTCAAATCTACTGGGACGCACAGACAGGTACAGTTTGCTCCCAGAATGAACTATGTACACATTGAACTCTTGTATGTTATTCAGATCTACACACAATTCTCTTTTCAGCGGGAAAGCTCTTGAATCATCTGAGTCATTCTTTGGCTGCGCGAGGTTTTCTGGACAGTGAGGAGCATGCTGGGTTTCTCTATGTGCGTCCCACGTTACAGTCTCTGGACGGTCTGCCGCTGCCCCCCCAGCCCTTCCTGTTCGGGCTTCTCATTCTTCGGGCCGAGAGTCCCTGGGCCAGGGCCTTCCCCCTGCGCCTCATGCTACGTTTGGGAGCTGAGTACAGATGTAAGAACTTCAGCGTTGACTGTACTGATGGAAGAAAATGTTCGCCCTATCACTGGGAGATTAAGAGTTGGAATCCCAATAAGGCCACAGTCACCCATGACTGGGAGGTCAATTGAGTGAAATTGGTTCTCTTAGTAGCTCAGAATTGGCCTGTGCTCTGAAGGGTGGGAGAGATAGATTTACTGGCTCAGCTATTAGGTTGGTTTGGTTGGTTTGGAGCAAGTGATAAGGAGGACTAGCTATGTCTTGGGATAAAATTGGGTTAAAACATTTTGGATAATTAGTCTAAGTTCACAGTGTGTTGCTGATTGTTGATGTCTTCTCCACTCTACAGTCTATCCCTGTCCTCTGTTCAGTGTACGATTCAGAGAGCCGCTTTTTGGCCAGATCAACAACAGCATCATGAGGCTCCTTGTGGTGAGACGCCCATCATTATTAAGGATCTTAATGCTCTGTTTTAATGCATGTCACATTAGATTTAATATCACCTCTGGTGAAATTTGTAGGATTTCCGTTTTTACCGTTACACGTTACCGGTAGTGACGGGGCTCATGGTTGACTTGGAGGCACGGAGCACATGCATCACTATCCCTAAAAGCCGTCATGCTGAGGTAAGGCAGCCCCACCGGGGCAACTCAAGACACGTTACAAATCCTCTAGTGCTGATCATTTGTAACTGAGATAATAAAATGTCTCTGCCTGACATAATGACAGGACCTAAGAGTCTCACTGAAATCCCAAAAGATTCCACGCTGTGATGCCATGCTGTTAAATCAGGTTACGTCTCTTCTCCCGTTGCTTGTTCAGCTGCTGAAGGTGCTGAGTAAGTCGAACGAGAAACTGCTGGCGATGGGCGCTTGCTTTAACGAGCGTGCCGACTCGCACCTCATCTGCGTGCAGACTGCAGATGGACAGTACCAGACTCAGGCAATCAGCATCCACAGCCAGCCTCGCAGAAGTAAGCAAACAAACACACACACGCGTCTTAAAAACACACAAAAAAACCCTGCCACCAGTCTGAGAGATAAATGCATACTGGTGTTTACATGAAGTAATGAATTAGGCTGAAGTGTGTCAGAAGGTTTGTTTCCATTTATTAAAAGATATACTTGCTTGTCATTAGATCAGAAGCCTCAAGGGTCAATTTAGACTCTGAGTGTAATTTACCTTTAAAATTTATTTCAGGGATTTAAGTTCTTAAGAAATGAAGCTTTTAATGAAGGTTTAAGTTTGCCATGATGCCTAAACACTTGATCAGCTGGAAGGTGTGGTGGGAGTAAATAAAATATATTTAAAAAATCCTGATTAATGGTGACGTGTTGAAGTGCACTTTATTTTCTGATACTGACTTTAATGTAGAGAATAGAGTAGCTATTTTTTATGAATATTCTGAGAAAGTGCAACAGAAGTACATAAAAAAAGATTTTATTCAAATCAGTAAGCCAGAAAATATATATCTACCTCAGCCATGTGTTATTTTTTTCTAGACACACTTTCTTATAGAAGGAGCTTCATTTTTATGACTATATACTGTATACACTGAAGTACCAGAAAAACTGGTATACCAGTTAATACCCATGGGATCTTGGAGGGAACGTTGCACAGTCCTCACGCTGATGTTTGAATTCCGATGTTACTTGAGGCAGTGTTGCCCGCCTGTCGCATGAAACGATTCTTGCCAGCCGACGCTTGTCACGTTCACCAAGAGTCTTTTTATGGCCACGCTGCTGTCGTAAGTTCGTGGTTTTGATGGAAATCTTGTAGTCACGCTACACCCTTGAAATGCTCATATGTGAAATCCAAACTTTGCTTCTACCTCCAAAATGCTATGACCCATCTCACGAACTCCAACTTTTAAACCGTGTTGAAAATCACATAATCGTGATAACGTGACATTCTCACGGCAGAAACGGCTCTAGAAGCTTCCATAGATGTCTATCGTTTTATATACACACTGGCAGACACAGCCAATGATGTGCGTAGGTGGCGTCTCTATGTATTTTGTATAGTACCAAATTTTCTGGTACTTCAGTGTATTCTACTGTTTTAGAAATGAGATGAAATGAAATAATACATTTGTTTGAAAATGAAATAATACATATGGAATTAAGCAGTGAGCGAGACGTGTCTTAAACACATTCAGACTATTTTGTATTATAAATTTCTCACAGTATTCCTGATGAAGATTTGTGCACTACTGGAATGTTCTTCATGAGGGAAGTTCACCCAGAAGGCTTTTCATAAAGTTCCCCAATCGAACAGGCTGTAGGTCAAGACTTCCACTAAGTTCCTACTTGTTTGGGGAAACAGTGTAATTTAAGTACACGTTATGTAAAACTTAAGTAAACCTTACATGTTTTTAAGAACTTTAAAGAAATATAAAGCCTTTAGAAATAAAAGGAAAAACCATTGTAATGTTGACGGGGACAGTGTTTCAAGGTCAGTTAGAGTGGGATCTCGGATAAATGGTTTCAGCTGCATTCTAGCCTTCGCAGTGCCCAGACATCTGTTTTTGTGAAACCGTGCTGAAGTGCCTCGTCACTGGAACAATGCAAGCGAGTTTGTACAACAGTACACAATCAAATTTGGCGTGAAAATCAGGAAAAAAGTGCATCAGAAACTCTTGAAATACTGAACAAAGGTTATGGACAAACCACCCTATTGTCACCCCATTGTTTAACAAGAGAGCCACATTTCCTGAACAGAGTGATCACAGGAGATGAATCATGGGTATTCGAATTGGATCCTGAGACAAAAAGACAAAGTGCTGAACGGCACACAGCAACATCACCTCACCCAAAGAAAGCTCGCATGAGCAAATAAAAAAAATCTA
Organism: Scorpiodoras heckelii; assembly: GCA_028566435.1. NCBI lineage: Eukaryota > Metazoa > Chordata > Actinopteri > Siluriformes > Doradidae > Scorpiodoras > Scorpiodoras heckelii. The sequence continues at coordinate 23,502,174 of JAOVVH010000004.1, forward strand.
ATCACTGTTCATCATCTGTTTTGATTCTCAAGGGATCGTCCATAAGGGATTCATACCCGAAGGCCAAACGGTAAATGGAATATTTTACCTTGGAATTTTGGTACGTTTGATGGAGATGGTTTTGTGTGTGTAACGTCAGATTGCCTCTTCATGGATCCTCCATCATGACAACACACCAAGTCATATGTCAAGTTTTGGCTGAAGAATACATCCCAGTCCTTCCACATCCACCTTATAGCCCTGACTTGGCTCTGTGTCATTTCGTCTTGATCCCTAAGATTAAAACACATCCCCATGTGTAAACCCTACAGAGTGCAGGAATTTCATTCCCATTACTTTCCCATTACTGACCTGTGTTTTGATAATAGTTGTGGACAGCACTGTCTAACATATCAGTCCAAAATCCCCTATAGGTCTTCCATTCGGTTGAGCTCTGGGAACTGCAAAGGCAACAATGAGTTAAAGAATTTACCTACTTTCCTAATTTTCAGCGAGCCCTCATTGCCTGTGGATGGGGCAACATTGTCATCCTGGATTAGAGCAGTCCTGTCAGGACAGAACTGTGTCATTTTTAGATACGGATGAACAGTCATGGCAAATATAACTTTGTATTGATTTGCAGTGACCCTTCTATCTCAGGACAAGTGGACCCAGACCTTGCTAGCAAAATGTCCCAGTCTGAATATTACATTTATTGAGCCCAGAGTTTTTACATTCTAGCATTTCTACTCATATTGAATCAAAATGACAGAATTTATATCTGGAAACATCATGATCGAGCTTGCTATCTAATCTTAATGTTTTCAATAATGTTTCATCACATAATATTTCAACCCAAACGAACAGCTATGAGAGATTTGGACCATTTGTTAGACGGCTCTCTCTGTGATCAGACAGCAATAATGATCACCAGGGGGCGTCAGAAATACAGTTTAAAGAGCCCTGCGTTACTGTAATGTACAGTAGTGTCCGTAGCTTTGTAATCAGACCTGTATTTAAAAATGATTTTTGTCTTTCAGTTACAGGCTCCTGTTTTTTTGTATTCAGTGGTGCACTGAAGGCTTCATCAGGATACCTGGCCAAATCCAGCATTGTTGAAGGTTTGCTGTTTATATATTTCTTTAAGTTGTCTCTTGTTGCAGTGTATTGCTGAGGTTTGCCAAAACTGCATGAGTGTGAAAGTAGTGATAATATGTGTATTTGATATACATACTGTAGGTATACAGATCTGCAGGACATACAGTATAAGTGTGCATCCTTTAATGAAACAATGACTCACAGTTTGTGTAGCGGTTTCTGTTTGAAATCATATAATTAAGGGGTGAATTCATTTGCATCCATATTGTAAATATAAGTGCCATAGATGTAACCTGAAACATACAACCATAAATACAAACCTTTTAAGACACTATATGAAAAAGTGTCTAAAAAAAATGGAAAAGTCTGTAGAGTGTGGTCCAAAGTCTGCCAGACAGATGAGATGAAGATTAACTTTTCCATAGTAATGGAAAGAGGAAAATATGAAGAAAATTTGGAACAATTCATAGTCAGACAGAACGTTTGACTTTTATCGGTGAATCATAATGGCCTTTTTGGGTTTTCATTTCTTAGTCAAAAATGTTCTAAAACGTTTTACTTAATCACACCACTAAATCTTATCAGGTCTGACCTTCACTTCCTGAAGGCAGATCAGAAGGCAAAAAGTCCCAGAAACAGTTTGATCTGAAAATTGCACCATTACGGGTCAAGCAGACTTCAAGGAATAAATGAGTTCAAAAGATTGTAGTACTAAACATAAAAAAATGTACATTGTACATTGGCACACAACTTAAAATATATACTGAATACACAGTACTGAGTCCTAGGCACCTTATTGTTTTATTAGTATAATGTTTGTTATTGGTGTTTTTTTTAGGTCCGCGTTACATTATTGAGTGAGTACAGAAAGATTTTATATTTCCAAATGTTACTTTTCCATAATAAAAAGTGTGCAGTTTTATAAAAAGAAGTAAGTGTGACAGTCAAAGTCTCCAGAAGAGCTGTGGAAGATTCTCCAAGATGCTCAGTAAAACTTACCAGCTAATTACCGTACAGTACGATGCAGAAGTCTTAGACACATGCTGTGAGTGACTCGCTGTAAAGCAAAGATGCCTTGGAAAATAATGAAGATGTTTCTACATAAAGGAAAACACTATACAGTGCAGTAAACAGTAATAAACTAAAGGAAGTCAATATTTTGTGCGTTTTTCGTAAACAGTGTTCCCAGGTGTTCACAATGTGTGCAGTTTTATAAGGAAATTAGTGTGTTTTGGAGAATCCGCCACAGCTCTTCTGGAGACTTTGACTGTCACACTTACTTCTTGTTTCGTATGCAAAACCTAGCAGCCTTTATTATGTTATTTGTCTGAAAAGTGGTCTGTTATGTAATGTGTTGCTTTCATTACTGACATACGAACAATTTTTTGTGTAACATTTAATTACAAAGTAACATTTGGAAATATAAAATCTTACTGTACTGTCGCAATAATGCAGAACCCAAAAAAAAATTAATAACAAAAGTTGTACCTAAAAACAATACGGTGCAGGAGACTTTTGTGCAGTACTGTATACAGTAGAGTCTCTTCCTGTAATGGCTAACAAAGATGGAGACACTTCAGAGGAGATCTTGGTTCACTCCTTTGTGCAGAACATTTGAAACTCCTTTATATTTTTAGGTCTGTGCGAGTGGATTTTCTCCTTCAGTTCGGAAACCATGTTTCAGACAGGTTCAAACTCAGAAACTGAGACCATTATAACCATTTCTGTGCTTGTTGCAATACATGTGAGACATATTTTTTTCTGAAAGATCTATCTATGGCCAGGTCTGAACCTCCTGGCAGAGGTAACCAGGCCTGACATATCCTGGAACTTAATAATTAATAATGCTATCAGATCCCCTGAACCACCAGCTACAAAACAGCCCCAAAGCATCAATAATCCACCATCATATTGTATAGTGCCTGTTATGTGCTATTCCTTGTTTGCAGTCCCCATGCGGAAAGGTTTGATCTCATTTGATGACAATACAAAAATGATATTTCTAATGATGCATGGTGAAGTTCAGGCACTGCTTCCTGTGAGATGCTTTTCAGGATGGGCTTCTTGCTTTTGACATAGCTTGTTGATTTGATATAATGGTGGTCTTTGAGTGACAGCTGATTTTAAAACTTGACAAGAATGAACTAAAGTGTACAATACTAAAACTGTCACGTTTGGGCTCTTTTTCCTTCCTCCACCATCCTACTCAGTGCGTGTGGGCATGTTGTGCTCATGGGTCCAATTCCTGGTTATTATTAACTGTTTCAGACATACATGGACTTGTCTCAGTATCTGGATATTGGTATTTCTAAATATGGTCTTGGTCTTGGTTGAGACTAAAAAAGATGTGCTGTTTTTTCTTTCTGCATGCACAAAGTTTGATACGCAATGCCATCTTCTTTTAGACAACATAGCCTAATCATTAGGAGAAGCAAAGTCTTGGCCTTGAAAAGAATTTGGCTACTGGTTTTGCTATTGACTCGGTCTTGCCTTCACTCAGACCTGATTATGCCTTGGCCTCTTAACACATTGTTTGTTTTTAGTGTCATTTCAGCATCAATGGCTATATGAATGATGAGCACATGGTTACATCAATACACAAGTTTCTTCTATCAGTACACAAGTTCAACAACTTTCAAACAGAGTCATAGGGCAATTTTGTATCTCCAGTTCACCTAACTTACATGTCTTTGCACTGTGGGAGGAAACCAGAGTACCCGGAGTTAACCCATGCAGTCACCACACAGAAAGGACCCAGACCACTCAACCTGGGGATCGAACCCAGGACCTTCTTGCTGTGAGGCAACAGTGCTACCCACCAAGCCGTGGCGCTGCCCCTTCCGACATCGCCTCAGTCTTGACTCAATCTTTGACTTGTCTTGAACGTGACAACGGTGGTTTTGACTGTAGCTCAAGCTCACTCACTGTGATTGCTTTATTTCATATCAAGTCCACTGACCTTGAGTTTCACGTATGTATAACAGTATGTGTGAACAGTACTGTATGTGTTCATACTGACGTTCAGAGAGTGACTCTTTTCTCTTCAGATGGATTGTTGGTACAAGTGACTATGGAAACTATGCTGGAGCTACGGCGAGCTCTTCGAGACATGAGAGACTTCACTCTGACCTGTGGAAAACTCCACCAGTCAGACCGACAGGAGTATGTGCACATTCGTTGGCAGGATGAAGAGCCACGTTTCAATAAAGGGTGAGACACGGAACTTGTTTGGATAGTTAGGTGTAACCTTACCGTGGTGCCGGTTTCATCTGATAAATAACCAAATAATCAGTGTTACTGTTGAATTATAAACGTTTATTACGGGTTTATTGCTTCGCTTTTTCTCCACCTGACTCTTATGACTCACAGCATAGTCAGCCCTATTGATGCGAAGTCTATGGAATCGATTACCTGTGTAAAGGCCCACCAGAGATTAGAGTATCGAGCCAGTGGAAAGGTCATACGCTGGACAGAGGTACACACAGACACTACTGTTACCACTGAGATAGCTATTCAGTCAGTTATTCATTCAGTGGTTTTATGGTGTCATGGATCAACTGGGGTTTTTTTTTTGGCTCTGCAGGTGTTCTTCCTTCAGAGGGAGGAGCCGTCTAATGGCCCGAACAGTTACGCCAATCATAACCGTCTGACAGAGCGACTGGCCCGAGCGTTCTGCCTGGCACTGTGCAATTCTCTGAGCCTGCTTAAAGAAGATGGTATGACTAAGTTAGCACTGCGGGTCACCCTGGATGGACAGAAGGTGAGAACGTTGCTGAAATAAAAACGCAGCTGTGCAACACTTACAGTACATTTATTGTACATTATGTAAGTGATGCAAATCATACATCCCAAAGCATTTTATTTCTCTTTATATCACCGCAACACTGGCAAAATAATGGCATGACATGCTTTTTATTCATTACATTAAAGTGGACCTGTTACACCAATTTTTCACAAGCTCCCTGGGGTCTTACTGAAATGTCTGTGACATTCTTTAGTCGTAATGGATTCAATACTACAGTTCTCTTTTCACCCTAAAACAACTCCAAATGCACGTTTTCAGTGCCTGTTGCTTTAAATGATAATAAGCCACTGCTAACCCTGCCCCCTTCGTCCATAGTTTGTGCCTATAGGCATATTACATGGACGCAACGATGGCCAATGGGAGTGAAGTTGGCATTTAAACTGAAGTGTTCACCAATGTGTACACATGAAGACTCGCACTCGCACTCCGGATAAAAAGCGCTATAATGTTCACGCTTCTCAACTGATTTTTAGTAGTCGTTTTTATATTTAGGGGTTTATGATCTATGTGGAGTACACAAAACTATTTTGTCTCTAGTTACTTTCAGTATACACAGTACTATGCAAAAGTCTTACGCACCCTATTGTTTTTAGGTACAACTTCAGTTATTGATGTTTGTTTTTTTGAGTCAGCAATGAAAGCAACAAATTACATAACAGACCACTTTTCAGACACAAATCATAATGAAGGCTGCTGGATTTTGCATGCAAAAAAGGAAGTAATTGTGACAGTCATAGTCTTAAGAAGAGCTGTAGAAGAGATTCTCCAAGACACTCAGTAAAACTGAAAAGCTAATTTCCAACACACATTGTGAAAACGACACACATTAAAAACAACACACATTGTGAACACCTGGGAACACTGTTTAAGAAAAATACACCAAATATTGACTTCCTTTAGTTTATTACTGTTGACTGAACTTTATAGTGTTTTCTTTTATGTAGAAACATCTTCATTATTTCCGAAGGCATCTTTGCTTTACAGCGAGTCTTTGC
>JAOVVH010000004.1:23721436-23736369 GCA_028566435.1 Scorpiodoras heckelii
AGTCCAGCTGTGTGTAATTTAGTCTCAGTATAAATACACCTGTTCTGCGAAGGCCTCAGTGGTTTGTTAAAGAACACAAATTTTCATTCCACTTCACAATTATGTGCTACTTTGTGTTGTTCTGTCACTTAAAATCTCAATAAAATACATTTAAGTTTGTGTTTGTAAGGTGACAAAAGGTGAAAAGGTTCAAGGGGTATGAATACTTTTGCAAGCCACTGTAATTCAGTATTGTCCCATATCTTTGAATAATATCATTCATTGAAAATGAGCTGAATATAAAGTCTGATTTATTCCTGAAAGGATAACCCTTTGGCCTGGATGGTACTTACTGTGGGAAAGGTATGTGTACCCTACTCCTTAAGAACAGGAGTGTGTGTGTGTGTGTGTGTGTGTGTGTGTGTGTGTGTGTGTGTGTGTGTGCGTGTATCTGGTTCAGACTTTCCTGTACAGGTGACAGCCAAGTTCATGATATTTCCTGTCATCAGCTTACATACCACAAATTCTAACACTACACAGATGACACCCGGCGAAATGTTTCATAAAAGAAGCTGGAGATATTAATATATTGCCATTTGTAGATCTACACCTGGTTCCTGCTTAAATGAGAACACAGTGTTACATTCTGAATAACATATCATGTAACCCCTCTAACCTGCAAATGGTACTGCAGTTCACTTGTCATCATTTAAGCATGGAAGAACATGACAGGGTGTGCTGTTATAAAAACATGACGGGGTGATGAATTACTATTGCCTCTTATTATTACTGCCCCAAAGTTCAGTATTTTTCAATACCATAATTATTTTTGTCAAAGCACATATTGCTAGTACAGTACATGCTAGTACAGTACAGTACATGCTATACATTTGATCCATTTATAGTTATGTCACAGATACAATAACAATGCTACATGTTATCCCTCATTCCTCAAGACTTCAGCTTTAGTTTTAACTGTGATAAATCATTGAACTGGAGACTCCTTACAATCATACTTAAAAAAAAAACATCTCACAGATCACTACATTGTAGTTTTGATCTTTATTCAATTCAATTTTATTTCTAAAGCCCTTTTAACAGTGGGTGTTGTCCCACAGCAGCTTTACAAAGACATAAAATCCAGACATAACGCTTAATTTACATAAACTTTATCCCTAAGGATCAAGCCGGGCCGATTATGGCAAGGAAAAACTCCATGAGATGATAAGAGGAAGAAACCTTGAGAGGAACCAGTCTGAAAGAGAACCCACCCTCATTTGGGTGACATTGGATAGTGTGATAATACATAATCCCTTCTGGACTGTGTGCTATATTGTAAAAAAAAAAAAAAAAAAACACCCTGCAGTTGTAACCAGTAAATTCATTAAACTTTTAACATGAAGTCTTACATGAACTGTTCACTGATGGAGATTTGACTGATGGAGTGCAAAACTGTTCATGTCAATCAGTCCTAGCCATCATAGGAAGGCTGCTTATATCAGTTGCAAAGTCAAATTCATGGTTTCGAAGTGTATCCTAAGCTGTCCATTATGGTGATGTTTAGGCTGTCCATGTGGGGCCATCCTCAGCAACAGTGAGTGACTTTCTGGCGATGAGAACTCCAGACAAAAGTAGAGAAGGATTCTTGATTACTGCTATCTTATGGTGTCTTGGGTGGAGGATATGTAGCTTGCAAAGGAGGTTGGGGGGGGGGGATTGGGGAAGGAAGAGAAAGAGAGAGGTGGGGCAGGAAAGAATACAGATAATTAGGTATGCTCTTTCACAAACCTTTAGAGAAAATGTACATTGTGTGCAGAGTGCAAGCAGGGACTGCAAGATTAGCGATGACAGCATAACTGAAAGGGAGATCCAGAATGTAACACAGATATGAGGAAGCCCTGGGTCATAAAACTTCCAGCCACTCCATCGTCAACAAACCTGACTGAAAGCATGAGAATGGGGGGACGGCAGCATCCAAACATCCCAGTTTACCAGAACAACCTATGCCCATGAACCCTCCAGATCTGTGCCTTACCTAAGAAGAAAAGCTAGTGACAAAAGGCTTGACAAATAAGTTTTTAGCCTAGACTTAAAAACTGAGCCAGTGTCTGAGTCCCAAACACTAATGTTAATACTGTTCCATAACTGTGTGGCTTTGTAAGAGCAAGAGCAAGCGCTTCCCCCTGCTGTAGCCTTCATAATTCAAGGTACCAACAGAGAGTCTGCACCTTTTGATCAAAGTAGGCATGGCGGATCATGACTAAAATACTAAAAGTTTGATCAGATACTGCAATGCGAGACCATTCAGTGCTTTATAGGTTAATAGTAGTATTTTATAATCTATGCAAAATTTGACTGGGAGCCAATGTAGTGTGGATAAGATGGGGGTGACATGATCATATCTTCTAGTTCTATTAAGCACTCTGTCTGCTGCATTCTGAAGTAGCTGGAGCTTGTTTATGCACCTACTGGAACATCCAGACAGCAAGGCATTGGAATAAACCAACCTAGAGGTATCAAAAGCAAAGTAATATTTCCGCATCATGCAATGACATTATATTTCTTTTTTTTTACCAACATTTCTGAGAAGAAAGAAGGCTATCCCAGTAATAATATCTACGTGAGCTACAAATGAAAGACTGGAGTCAATAGTCACACCAAGGTCTTTTACAGTGGTATATGATGTAACTGAAAGGCCATCCAGAGTTGCTATGCAATCAGAAAGCTTACTTCTAGCTGCCTGTGGTCCTAGTACAAGTACTTCTGTCTTATTAAAATTAAGAAGAAGAAAATTATTCAGCAATGATTTATGATTATTATTAAGCTTGTGTCTCTCCTCTGGCTTTGCTGAGACATACAACTTTGTGTCATCAGCATAACAGTGGAAGCTAGTACCATGTTTATGAATATTTTTACCCAGAGCTAGCATACATAAAGAAAGGAGCAATTGGCCTAAAGCAGAACCTTGCGGAACACCAAATCTTACCTTAGTAAATGAGAACTCACCATTTACATCTACAAACTGATAACAGTCAGTCAAATAGGACCTGAATCAGGAGAGGGCTGTTCCCTTAATTCAAACAGCATTTTCTAGTCTATGAAGGAGAATAGTACGATTGATGGTGTCAAAAGTTACATTATGATCAATTAACACAAGCAAGGACATTCAACCCTGATAAGACCCTGATGTAGTGAGTCATTTACCACTTTAACCAGCACTGTCTCTTCATGAATGTTATTCTTATCTAGGTATGAGCATAACTGCTGTGCTTCAACCTTATCTAGGATATTGGTGAAAAACAAGAGGTTTGATATTGGCCTGTAGTTAGATGGCTGATAGGGGTCAGGCTTTTTAATCAGGAGTTTGATAACTGGTGGTTATACTGTGATCTACATGCTGGATTTATGTTAGCATGAATTTTGTGCCTGATAGTTTCAATTTTGTAATTGAAAAAAAAAAATCATGACAATTTCACTACTACATACTACTGATGGTGTGCTTCTGTGGTGGTCTTATTCCTAGTTAAGTTTGCAACAGTATTAAATAAGAATCTAGGATTATTTTATCTTCTATTAGAGTGGAGAGATATGTTGATCTAGCAACACTAAGAGCTTTTCTATTGCTCAGAAGGCTCTGAGTTTGAAGCCATTTACATTTTAATTTTAAGGTACATGAGTGATTGTCATACCAGGGTGACAATCACTCATGCACCTTAAAATTAAAATGTAAATGAGTGATTGTCATACCAGGGTGATAGTTTTTTCTAAAAAAAAATGTTCTTTTAAGAGGAGCTACATTATCCAGAGTGTAGCGAAACATTGACTCTAGTCATTCAGTCACTTGATCAAGTTCTGTGGGGTTAGACGGTGAGCCAATGAAACTTGATAATTCTGGGAGATTATCAATAAAAAATATGTGTAGTAGCTGACGTAGCAGTGGCACAGAGCATATATTATGATCTGAGATAGTTTTAGACTGTGGAAGTGTAACTATAGATTCTGTGTTTAATCCAAATGTTAATATTAGATCATGTGTGTGAGCACCATTGTGAGTGGGTCCTATTACATTCAGATTTATTACTGCTGAGTTTAGAATGGACACAAACACTGCTTTCAGGGGGTCTTGTGGATTATGAAAATGAATATTAAATTCTCCAAAAATTAAGGCTTTGTCTAAAGAAACAACAAGGTTTGAGATGAAATCTGTAAATTCACAACGAAATTCAGAATATGGGCCTCGGGATCTGTAAATAATAATTAGATTAATCGACTGGGCAAACTTATTTTTTGTGGCTACATATATTATGTTAGTGTAGAGAACTTCAAATGCATTGAATGTATGTCTTTGTGTGATGCCTAGATTATCACTATAAATATCTGCGATGCCTCCTCCTATACCAGTTAGACGAGGTTGATATATGTAACTGTATCCGGGAGAACTGGCTTCATTTAATGCTACATAGTCATTTGGTTTAATGCATGTTTCTGTTAAACACAGTGCATTAAACTCCTGATCAGTAAAAGTTTCATTAACAATAAGCATTTTAGATGTCTGAGACCTAATATGTGTCCTAGCTTCAGATAAAAGGTGCTGACTGTGCATTCATTCATTCATTCATTCATTCATTATCTTAACCGCTTATTCCTGTCCCCAGAGTCATGGGAGAGCCGGTGCCTAGCCGGCGGCATAGGGCGCAAGGGAGGATCAACCCTAGACAGGGCGCCGATCCATCATAGGGCACACACACACACACACTCACACACTAGGGGCACTTTCGAGACACCAATTAACCTAATAAGCATGTCTTTGGACTGTGGGAGGAAACCGGAGTACCCGGATTAAACCCACGCAGACACAGGGAGGATATGCAGACTCCACACAGAAAGGACCCAGACCGCTCCACCCCGGGGATTGAACCCTGGACCTTCTTGCTGTGAGGCGACAGCGCTACCCACTGCACCACCGTGCCACACACTGTGCATTCAATGTGATCTAATTTTATATTATTTAGGTTACTAAAACAAACTTTCTGAGTATTTCTAAATTTTTTGTTTAGCTCAGGGAAAAGACTCAGTCTCAGTATGATGGGACCTGAGCGACGACTCAAGACGGTCAGTTTTACCTGTTTGTCTGCTCCCTGGCCTTGGCTCTGGATTGTCACCAATTATCTAGGCCTGTTCTAAGACTATGAACTATGCTGCAAGAAATGAGAGCAGCATCTTCCCAAGTGGGATGGATACCGTTCCACCCTTTACAAGCCAACCTTGCCCTCAAAATTGCTTCAATTATTTATAAAGCCAACATTTTTCTTGGAGCACCACCTGGACATCCAGGAGTTCAACCCTAACCTGCTGTAAGCTACACCGCCACACCACAATGGGATGGGGCCAGAGCATACTATGGCATCAGACATTGTCTTACACACCTCTACAATACTACTCTTAGTAACCTCTGACTGACGAGGGTGTACATTAGCACCTACTTGAAACACTATCTTAGAAAGCCTATGCTTACCTAAAACCCTAAGATTACCTGCTATGTCTGGTGCCCTGGTTTCCGGTATACACCTAACTAAAGCTGCTGGTGCCCCTAAACGTCTAGCTAATTTCACGTACCACAAGATAGAGTCTCCTATAACCAGAGCTCCTAAAAGTTTTCTCAACAGGTGCTTTGCTGAGGAGAGCATACCTGTTGGACACCGAAGCATAGAGGAGTGCTGCATCGTCATCCATTCATCCGCTGTGAGGGCTCTGATGCTGGAGTTGGAGGATTGCTAACTCTACCTATGACATCCAAACTTTCCCCTACAGAAACTATAGTCCTCTCAGTCTCCCTGTCCCTTCTCCATCAGAGAGCTTACTACCATACACTTATCATGATAAAACTAAAAGATAAAATGATAAAACAAGATAAAACTATTGGCAATAACAGAGGAAGAATGATTAAACACCATGCACTCAACACACTGAACAAGCTGAATGTCTGCCATGATAAATGTTAATGTATTTTAGTCAAAGCTTAATGAAGATTGTTTTAGGCAGACCCAGCGTGGATGGCCTCTGCTTGCTGTCTATGGACAACTAACAATGATTTTCGAAAAAATTAAAATGCTGCAGAAGAAAAAAAGGAAAAAAAGACAACAAAACGATTCATGACAGTAAAGTTCAAGACGCCGACACAAGCAATTCCCAGCATTATATACAAAGCATTCACCATACGAGCCCCTATGAATAATCTGCTGCCGTTGCTGTGTCTGAAAATTAATCAACACCTTCTAACCAATCAGAATTGATCATTCAATAAGGCTGTATTTAAATTAGAAAGCAACACCGGGTTCTTATTGTGTTATAAATGCAAAACCAGTAAGGAAAATTAGACTGCAGTTACGTATGCATTTCAGTCAAACATGTTTGTACATGTAGCAGATTCTGACTTCCCTGAAATTTATGGCTCTTATGTATGTTCAAGGCGCAGGAACACAATACAAATAAATGGGGAAAGGATAGAGTCAGTGTGACTGCATCCCTCTCTCTTCATTCAAAGCAGTTTGAAACCAAGAAGCCATATGCTGGGCTGTCTGGGCAGTAAAATATAATGAATTGCAGGCCCTTTCTGAATTCCTCCTAATGTCAAAGACAAAAGTGGTGTTCTTATGAGTGGCATATTTCAAGTGACTGAATATATATCAGCAAAAGCGTGATCTTTGGTGTAAAAAGCATATGAATATGTTTGATTAGCCAATGTTCTACTTCCCAATACAAAATAAATTGATGTGTCACTTTCACATATTGTAGAAAGCAAATCCATAGGAATAAAGCTGTAAATCAAAATATCAGCCCATTTTTTCAGTGTCGGCTCATGGGAAGATGGGGAGATTTGGTGGGTCGGTTTACAGAGACAACTTGGTAGTATGGTTAAACGGTTAAAGGGCAAGCTGCCAAAACATCTCAGATCTGTGATCAGAAATGCCTTAAATCCATAAGCAAGCCTGCTGAAGAAGAATAGGGCTGAATACTGTCATTACATCTTATTACATCATATCAGTGAGGTCAATGAGGACACCGTGAACATGCAAGGGCATGCAATGTAACATGTTTCATTCCTTGAGTCACGACTGATTCATCAGGTCATGTGACACAGGTTGAAACTAGCTGAATGTGTACAATTTTCCGCTGTCCTGAGTCATCACTGTTAGGTGGCACGCATGAAGATGTCCACATGGCATGCTTGACATTCTCTGGAGGCTGACGGACTGTAACTCCATCCTGAAAATTCTGTACTAGTTTAAACACTGTCTTCTCGCAATGTGCCGAGCTCTGGGCCATCAACTGTTAGAGTAAGCATGTGATTTTGTACTGTTTCCTCAAGCGCCAGAGAAATAAGATCAATCAGAGATAGCTGTTCTTAGAGCAAACTTCGGTGAAGATTTCTACGAAAGCCAGCCTCGTCTCATGGCCGGGACAGAGGAGGTCATGAAAGAGATCCCTGGTGTTTTTCTTCCACCTGCAAACCAACACAAGTGATGAGTGTTTCAGCACGTTCAGGTCTCCTCTATGCCTTGGCCTTAGTTTCCCCTTTGCCATGTTTGCTTTTGTCGCTTGTGAAAGCAATCGAAACTGTTCATGTTTTCATGACCAGAGGAATGTTTTGCTGGTGTCCACGCCTTGCAAGCGGGAGTCAGATTACTGAAAAACACAGTTAAGTATAGCTGTTCTACAGTTCTACCATAATACAGGCTGGATTATGACACTATACACAGATTTACCGTGACGTTTATGTCTAAAATGAGCAGAACACGATGTCCTTATTCAAAAGTAACTCTGCTATGTGGTAAACAGTGTATTCAGTCATTCTCAGAAACAGTAAAGAAAATCAAAAACAAGTCTTTCTTTGCCAGTACATTTGTCCAGAGTCACCGAATCAGATAAGGACACTCACGACCGAAAATGCATGAGACGTATCACATGGTACAACAACATCACAAATAAGGAGAAGATCATGATTCCTGCCAGTTGATATTCAGTTTAAAAGAGGACAACAGGGATCTTTCTAGTCCTCCACCAAGCATACAAACAAACCCTTAAAGAAGCATTTGGACATTGGCAGGGACACTCCTGAGAACAGCTGTTGATTCTGGCTCCTTGTTAATAACATACAGTCCTCACATTGTCATGTTTTCATATCCTGAGTGTTGAATTAACACCTACAGCAGGGATCCCTTTTCCTGCCCCATCATCTGTCCATTCAGAAGTGAAAATGTCTACACAAGCAGCCATTTGGAGCGTCTCTGGAAACCGAAGTGCTGAAAAACATTACTTCAAAGGGCCCTAACTAAACAGGGATCAGTAGTACCACATGATGGACACTTTGTCCCTGAGATTTTCTTCCCACTGTTATTTCTCTGAATTATAAAATAAGTTGACAGTTACATAAACTGAGTACAACTTCAAACACAAGACATTATGTTCAATAATAGCAAATAGCAAGTTTATGCTACATTGGATAACAGCCACATAGTTTAGGACAAACCATGGGAAAATCTGATGTCATTTATGTTACATCTGACAGCCTTGGGAAATTCTTCACATGGTGAAATATTGCCCTTTTCTACTATTTGAAGTTCTGAAAACTACATGCTTCCTGAAACTGAAATATTCCTTTTGCACACATCTCAACCTGAAGTAAAGTTATAGCATTTTAAAATCTGATTTTTAAAAATCTGATTGGTTGGGTTGAATTGATGAAATGGGTCGAGATGAACTGATGAAATTGGTCAGGATGAACTGATGAAATTGGTCAGGATGAATTGATGAAGTTGGTGGGGATGAATTGATTAAATGGGTCAGGATGAATTGATGAAACTGGCTGGGATGAATTAATGAAACTGTCGGGATGAATTGATGAAATGGGTGAGGATGAACTGATGAACTGGGTCAAGATGAATCGATGAAGTTGTTCAGGGTGAATTGATAACGTGGGTTAGGATGAATTGATGAAGTGGATCAGGATGAATTGATGAAATGGGTCAGGGTGAATCAATGAACTGGGTCAGGGTGAATCGATGAAATGGGTCGGGATGAATCACTGAAGTGGGTCAGGGTGAATTGATGAAGTGGGTCAGGATGAATTGATGAACTGGGTCAGTTTGAATTGATGAAATGGGTCTGGATGAATTGAAGACATGGGTCAGGATGAATCAGTGAAGTGGGTCAGGGTGAATCAATGAAGTGGGTCAGGATGAATTGATGAAATGGGTCGGGGTAAATTCATGAAATGGGTCAGGATAAATTAATGAAGTGGGTCAGGGTGAACTGATGAAGTGGGTCAGGATGAATTAATGAAATGGGTCGGGGTAAATTGATGAAATGGGCCAGGATGAATTAATGAAGTGGGCCAGGGTGAATTGATGAAGTGGGTTGTTACGAATTGATAAAATGGGTTGGGATTAGTAGATGAAGTTTGTCAGGATGAATTGAAGAAATGGGTAGGGATTAATTGATGAAGTGGGTTGGATGAACTGATGGAATGGGTCAGGATTAATCGATGAAGTGGGTCGGGATGAAATGATGAAATAGGTCGGGATTAATCGATGAAGTGGGTTGGGATGAACTGATTAAATGGGTTGGGATTAATTGATGAAGTGTGTTGAGATGAATTGATGAAACGGGTCGGGATTTATCGATGCTGAACCCAAACTGGAGGATTATCAGGCCAGTTTTGGGTCTTATTCGCTCCTCCCGACAGTGGCAGTTAAATATCCCCGTTCCATCCTGATGTGAACTGATTATCTGCCCAAAAGATCCTGTAGTCTAAGGGGTGGACAGTCATAATCTTATTGCTCCTGACTAGATCGGAGCCTGCCCAGTTTCAAATCATAAATATGATTAATATTTAATACTTGAAATCCTGTTGTGTGAAAGAAGCAACAACTAAAAATGCTGTAGTGTGAGAGGAACAATCACAAAAGCCAGTGAGAGTGAGTTAACTGGGAAGCATCACCAACTGGAAGTAATAAAAAGGTACGCCACTGAAGGAATGCATAGTATCACATATGGTGTTTTTTTTTTTTTTTTACCAATAATGCTAGCTTGCTGTTCTGCAAATTGTATAAACCATGCTGATACAGTCTTCTCAGCCATGACTTCATACACAGTTTTTTTTCATTGTATTTTGTTGTTAAGTGTAAAACATAGCACACACAAGTGCAACCAGCTAATGGCAATGGCATGCATCTGTGTTTGTTTTGCTTTGATGTCATGTTTGATTTCACAATTTGCTGTGTGATCCCTACCTTTGAATAGTTTTCTCGACTGATTCATCTAGTGTGTACATTCGTACAATTAAAAGATTAAAAATCTGTCAAAATATGTCGTTATGTTTGTGGTCTCCCAATTTTTAAAATTGGACAAGATTTCTAAAATTAACACATTCAGTTACTTAACATAAGAAATGACACTGTGGTGCACACTCCAGGGTTCAGGGTTTGAGCCTGAGCTTGGGCTACTTTCTGTGTGGAGTTTCTCATGTTCTTCCAGTGTTCATGTGGGCTTCCATTGGATTCTACAGTTTCCTTCCACACTGGCTATGCCACATATAGGTCTGCGTGCACGGTGCCCCGCAATGGACTGGTATACCATGCAGGGTGAAATCCCCAGCGTTTCCAGGACAGGCTCTATATCCACCATGACCCTGACCAGGAACAAGTGGTTACTAATAGTATGAATAGTATGAATAAGTAACAATGGGGATGATTTCTGTCTAGCCCAAACTGTATATTCATGTCACCTATCAGTGCAAGTTGTGTCAAGTAATCACATATGCCCCCTAGAGTTCATTTGCATACAGGCTAATATTTTTCAGCTTCACTGATACATCCGTAACACATCATCAGCAGTAACCCAGAACGCAAAACAGTGAAATACAGACTCAATGAACACGAATGAGGTGGATTTATGCTATGATCACTTTTTTCACCAAAATGTTTTTGAAGAAGAAATTCAGGGTAGACAGGCAAAGCAAACACTGAAACAGTGAAAGTACAAATTGATAGTGTTAACTAGTTAATTGCGCTTTTAACGTACATTTTGATTTGCGTTGTACATGCAGGGAGGCATCGTAGAGCCAGTGAAAATGAAAGAGAAACGACTGCTGATAGAGAAACGTTACTTCATTATTCACTTAATTTTTTTTGATGAGTGATAAGATGAGATGATAAGATGAATGATTGATGTCTTTTTGTTATTTTAAATAAAAAAATAGCTTTTGTCTTGTGTTCATCTGATATACTGATTAGATTTATAGTTTAATTAAAGGCATTGATTCGGCAGTTTAAATTAGAGTAATGCAGCACTTTGCAACTGAAGAGTAAGTTTACGTTCCAACCAAAACATACATTAAAAAGTTAAAATACATCACCCACAGTTCATAGACGTTTCATCACATTTATTTCAAAAGTGCCTACAGCACACAAAATGACTCTGAACAGTGTTGTTTATCATGTTAAATACAGCCGAGTTGCAGGGCGTTTCAAATAGAACTGTTTTAGTGACCGAGTTCCCTATGAAGTGCCCTTGGGATTCTGTGCCCTGTGTAGTTAGTAGGGAGGGATACAGATTAGGGACACTTGTGTTAAAATTTTTTTGTGGCGTTAATTTTTTTAATTGTGATTAATTCTTTAACACGTTAACGCGTTCGTTAACGCGTTAATTTGACAGCACTACAAATTACACCAAAGGACAGATACCAGAACCATAAATTTAGTCATTTTTGGTATTGAAAATTTTATAAATAATGACTGCGGCTGTCTAACTGCCTCTAAGTGCCAATCCTAATAGTTTCATTGATAAGCTACTGATAGATATTGGATTGTAGCCCACTCATTTAATATGGGGCTAAAGGAGAGTTCAGATAAGCATAGCTTGTGGAATAATGAAATTAGGTTTTATAACTGGTCAGGTCATGCAAAGAAGGTTGTATATCACATAAAAGAGCGATCAGAATGAATAGCTGGAGTCTGCTACAGTATGGAAAGGTTCAAAGGCAGACAGAAAGACAGAAAGTCAAACAATAGATGCATTTTGGTGACAATTTATGGAGTGAATGTCAACAGCAAATAACTGTAATGCCGTTAAGACCTCACAATTGTTCAAATGTATCAACAGTGACAGGAGTCTCTATAATACCAAGAGCTCATAATTGCATGAGGTCTGCATGGAAAGTGTGGCGTTTCTCTCTCTACCCTGTCAATGAGAAGGACACTAGAAAATTGTACACAGCAAATCCCCGGTCTTAAATGAACACCCGGAGTGTTGATTTCACACCTTACAGTGTTTATGTAACTCTCTGGGTGTTCATTTATGACCGGGGATTTGCTGTGTAGGTGTCTGTGAGCTCATATGTAGAAGAGTGTTTATACTTGACAAATGGAGGTGAAACAGATTTTTTAAAACTCATTTTTATAAGGATTTTATGAAATTATAATGTTCAAAGTCTGAATTGTCCTTAACTGATAATGTTTACCTAATGTTTTTTTTTCATTTTCCACCATTTTATAAGCTTTTCTCACAGCCCTGGACATAAATTGCTTTGCAGTGTGACAACACAATACAGTAAAATAAAAAAAAAAATACATAATAATAATTTTAAGATCAGTTGTATTCAAAGATAAAGGATCCCTTTATGCAAACTATAATTAATACTTTGCATATGTATATTATTCATGGGTGCAGTGTTTCCTGGTAGGTTAGGACTCCAGGTTGTGTTTCAGAAGGTCAGGGGTTCAAGACCCAACAGGTACCTGATCCGCTGTGGTTACCCCGAGGAATGGTAGGAAATACATACATATGTATATTATTCATAGCAGTTTTTCAGTTACATTCTTTACTAGCTTTTTTCCCCACTAATACTTGTGAAGTTTAATCTTATATCTTGTAACATAATAACATTCTAATGAAAATGCTCAGTTTTCTTCCATCTATCCATCCATCCATCCATCCATCCATTATCTTCCGCTTTATCCCGCTAGTCGGGGTCATGGGGGGCGGGGGCTGGAGCCAATCCCAGTGTCATCGGGCGAAGGCGGGGTACACCATGGAGAGGTCGCCAGTCCATCGCATGGCCAACACACACTCACGTACACATTCACACCTACGGGCAATTTAGAGTGACCAATCAACCTAACATGCATGTCTTTGGACTGTGGGAGGAAACCGGAGTACCTGGAGGATCGTCTTGCTGTGAGGCGACAGTGCTAACCGCTACACCACCGTGCCGCCACTCAGTTTTCTTTTTATAGTTAAATTTGGCAGTGTTTCAAAAAAAAAAAAAAAAAAACTCATGAGGATTGGATTAACTGAACCTTCATAAAAAGCATTTAATTTCATTTGAAGTGATGTCACACCACAGGACAAACCTGAAAAATTATGACGTGCCTTTGAAACAATGATATTCATTTAATGATATGAATAAGAGACAAAATATTAAAATCTCATTATAGTTCTCAGTGAACAAAAAACGTGTTTGTGAAGTTAACATTTTGGAAAGATTTGGAAAAAAAATTCACATTAGGTACGTGGCCATAAACAAGATACACTGAATTTAATGACATTTTGCACACAAAGTTTTAACTTAAAAGATCTTGGATTGTCATGAACAAGACATCTTAACAATGTTTTAAGGACATTTTTGACATCGGATACTGTGATCAGCTTGGACACGTGTATGAACACGTAACAATGGTTTTAAAACTAAGTTGAACATGACCTAGTCCAGGTTTGTTCATTTAGCTGCTCTATGGTAGGGCTCAGGCTCTGAAATTGCCCCAATGAAGTCACCTTTGACAGTCTTATGTTTCAGGCCACTAGAAACTATTCTTCTGCCCATACATATACATTATTTCAAAATGGATTTATTTTTCCCTGACAGGATAAAACAATCTGGTAAGCTTTATATGAACCTGGACAATGAAATACTTCTAAACGTATTAGAAGACAGTATAAGCAAGTAGCCCTGTAAAAATGTGAGAATATGGTGTATACGTGCAAATAGGCTCGAGTAAACTTCTGACAGCGTCATCCATCAACATCGTCATCCGTCAGCTGATTTACACTCTGAGTTACAATGGTGTTGCAACATGAAGTGAAACTTCAGTATGTCAGCTGGAATTTCCCTATATTCCTCCACACCCAAAACTTCTGCCTGGCAAATACAGATAGCTACATTAAAAATGACTAACAGGATGAAAGCATTTCAGTTTCAGTTTTGATTCTGTATTTATTCACACTTGGTTTTGACATGCTGGATATTATACTGTCTCACAATTCGTATTCAACACACACTGAAATTGAGGTAGAAGCTGCTGTTATCATGTCAAGTAGCTGCTAGAGATTATATACAAAAACACAACATACACTATATAGACAAAAGTGTTCAGACACACCTCTTAATCAGTGAATTCAGGTGTTTCGTGGAGTCACATTGACACAGGTGTAAAAAATCAAATACCTAGCCATGCAGTCTGCCTTTACAAACATTGGATCGTTCTAAGGAGCTCACTGAATTCGAGTGTGGTACTGGAATAGGATGCCAATATTGCAACAAGTCAGTTCATGAAACTTCTTCCCTCCTAGATATTCCCTAATCAACTGTGAGTGGTATTATTGAAATATGGAAGCATTTTAACCACAGCAACTCAGCCATGAAGTGCCAGACCATGTAAAGTTACATAGCGGGGTTGCTGAGTGCTGAGGTGCATAGTGTATAATATCCACCAACGCTCTGCTGTCTCGACAAGTGCAGAGTTCCATGGAGTTCCATGGGTTTCCATGAACGAGCAGCTGCATGCAAGCCTTACATCACCAAGCACAATGCCAAGTGTCGGATGGAGTGGTATAAAGCACATAGCCACTGGACTCTGGAGCAGTAGAAACATGTTCTGTGGAGTGATGAATCACGC
>JAOVVH010000004.1:23876664-23897479 GCA_028566435.1 Scorpiodoras heckelii
TTCACTTTTATCAAATAAAGTCAAGTGAATAATGAGGCAACATTCAGCAGTCATTTCTCTTTCATTTTCAATGGCTCAACAATGCCGACCTGCATGTGCAACACAGATCAAAATGTGCGTTAAAACTGCGATTAATGCGCGATACATTGTTTTAATTGCATTTTTAAGGCACATTTTGACAGCACTACAAATGACACAAAAAATTAGCACAACACAAAACAAAATGATGAAGACACAAGACTATGACACAAAACAAAATGACCACAACACAAAACAAAATGACCACAACACAAAGCACAATGAATCACAATGCAAAACAAATTGAATCACAATGCAGAACAAAATTATTGTGACAGAAAATGAAACGGCCAAAAGACAAAACAAAATGACCGTGACACAAAACCAAATAATGGAAAAAATGATCACAAAACAAAATTACCCTAACAGCAAACAAAATGAAGACACGCAAATAAACACAGAACAAAATGATAAAGACACAAGACTATGACACAAAACAAAATGACTGCAGTGCAAAACATTATGACCCCAACACAAAACAAAATAAACATATGGCAAAACAAAATTATTGTGACACAATATGAAACAGCTGCCAGACAAAACAAAATAACCATGACACAAAACCAAACAGCACAAAAATGATCACAACAAAACAAACCACAACAAAATGATGAAGACACAAGACTATGATGCAAAACAAATTGACTACAACACAAAACAAAACCTAAAATGACCATAACATGAAACTAAATGAACCACAACTATCAATTATCAAATAATTAATATTAATAATATTATGGTGTTGAGGGATTGATTTTATGATTTTGTCAGATTTGGATATCACGCATGTGGTTCTGCAAAATGCTTGAAAATATTTAGTATTTAAAATGCATGGCAGTGCTCACTTTGTAAAGGGAGCGAAACATTGCTCTTTAAAAAATAGATAGATGGTAGTGTCAGACACGTAAACCAGCCAGTTTAAAGCTAGACAACACAGTGAGCACCATTTTGGACATGTTGATCATGTTGGTCGTCCTCAGCCGATGATCACCTCCACATGCATTTCTACAGTAATCTGTAATGTGTAGTTATGACCACACTGTGATAGTAAAGAATTTAGCTGATGCCATCAGTGGGATGAAAAAAGCGTGGAACAGGATGGTGCACTGCTGTTGGCACGCTGCTCCAGAGCTAATTCAGTCTTCCCTCTCTGACTGTCTTCTGGCAGCCAACATTCTTGATGGATTCTGGACAGGCTGTAAGTGTGCCAGAGCCTGTCACATAGCACTGCTACACCACCTCTGGGACTAGCCTGGAGTGGTGTTGCACTCTTCCTGTTCAGGTCATGATCAGCATCTATAGCTTTTTCTGCACTACCAACTTTCAGAAGACCTCGAAGTGAAATGGGCAGTCTGGACTTCTGATCTGCGCAGTGGTGTTGGCACGGGGCTGCACATCTGCACCTCTTCTAGTTTAGTCAGTCAGTATAGTCAGGAGAAGCCACATTTTTTAATCCTCTGTTATATTTGCCCTTAGAATTTGCCAGCATGAGTGGATTTTTCATATTTGCTGTATTTGCTATTCACTGTACTACTTCATCATCAAAGCGAAGTGTGGTAGTGTGTGTGAGTGGGTGTCCATTTGACTGCTTTAAGCTACCGTTCTAGTAATAGACAAGTCATTTGTTTGCAAGTCCAAGCCAATCACACTGGACTCACATTTTATTTTATTTTATTTTCATCTTATTTTTGTTATTTTATTTAAATTTTTTTGGCACGTTATCATTAAGGAAATCTCTGAGCAGCTGAACGTCATTTATTATCAAGCATAATTTTGTGCATGCACACAGCCACAGATGACACAACCATAAGAAACTTGACTTGGACTTGCCACTCAAAGACGTGAGCTCATGTGTGTGTGTGTGTGTGTGTCTGTGTGTGTGTTTGATTGTTTGTGAGATAGAAGAGGATATAGACATTTGTACATAATTTTGTATTTAATGTAAACACACACACACACACACACACACACACATTTGTATTGCTATACTTGTGAGGACCTTCCATTAACATAATTATAACTGCAGCTCTAACTCAAACCCTAACTCTAACCTTAACCTCAGTAATGAAAAGGTCACTTTTTGTCTCTTTTTAAAAAAAAAATTCTACAATCTACAAAAAAAAAAATTCCTTATGGGGACCAGCAAAATGTCCCCACAATTACAAAAATGTCAGATTTTCCTAATCAGTGTGGGGACAAAGATATATAAACATGGTCCACACACACACACACACACACACACACACACACTCACTCAGGAGACCAATTATTTGGCAGATGGACGCAGAGCGCATTTGCATAATAGAGGATGACTGATAAGAAACGAGAACGATTTAGAAGGCAAACAGGACCAGAATCATCTCAGCCATGGCCAATCTTTTAAAAGCTTTTATTCATTCATTTTTTCCTTTCCTTTTCTTTCTTTCTTTCTGTCTTTCTTTCTTTCTTTCTTTCTTTCTAACTGACTCAACATCATATACCGTATATACACTCACCAAACACATGTGAACACATGTACACCTATTTATTCATGCAGTTATCAACATGGACCAGAACCTCGGAGGAATGTTTCCAATGTCTTGTGGACTCTATGCCACAAAGAACTGAGGCTGTTTTAAGAACAAAGTGAGTCCCTAGCCAGTATTAGTATAGTGTTCCTATTAATATGTTTCGGGCATGTACACTGAAGTACCAGAGAAACTGGTACTGAAGCCTATGCAAAATACACAGCATCGCCACTTATGCACTTCATTGGTCATGTTCGGCAGTGCTTATATATAGTGATAGACATCTATAGAAGCTTCTAGGGCTGTTTCCGCTGTGACAATAAGAAGTTATCACGATTTTGTAATTTTCAATGTGGTTTAATAGTTGGAGCTCATGAGACGGTTCATAGCATTTCGGAGGTAGAAGCAAAGTTTGGATTTTGACGTATGAGCATTTCAAGGGTGTAACCATGACTACTAAGAATTCTGCCAAAACCTCGAACTCATGACAGCAGTGTGGCTATAAAAAGACTCTCGTGAACGTGACCAGCGTCGGCTGGCAAGAATTGTTTCACGTGATAGGTGTGCAACACTGCCTCAAGTAACATCAGAATTCAATGCTGGGACCTCAAAAAACATCAGCGTGAGGACTGTGCAATGTTCCCTTCAAGATCCCATGGGGGACCTAACAAGTATTAACTGGTATACCAGTTTTTTTGGTACACAAAATAAAAAAATGTCAACGCAAAATCATCACAGCACAAAGTTTATTCAGGGAGCACAGAGCTCTTCCAAAGCCAATAGACAGTTTTTTTTTTCTTGCAAAGATAATCCATGGATCTGCTCCAAAATGTAATGGGTTCTTCCTTTTCATGGCAATCAGCAATGTAGTTTTTCCGTAATTCAGCTAAAAGGCAAACCAACAAACAAACCAACAAAAAAGAAAAACACACTGAAATCATAACCTCCTTGGCAGAGGTTAAAAACAACCCCAAAACATATTCACCGAAACATAAAGCCACGTGCTCTCTTAGCATAAAACAAAATGTACTACAACATGTGACTACAACATAAAACGAAATGAAAACAACGTTACGTGATTAAACGCAACACAAAAGTACAACACAAATGCAAAATGACCCCAATCAAACCCAAACAATGTTGTGGCAAAATGAAACAGAATACAAAAACAGGACACAGGGTCATCTTACAATCATCTTATTTTTTTCTAAACCAACTTGCTCAATCTTTTGAAAGCTTTATATGTTTTTTTCTTTATTTCATTCTTTCTTTCTCTTTCTAACAAAGTGAGAGTTGACATATACAATCTGTCTTGCTTTCGTCTTGCTGAAATGCCAGATAATTTCTTGCCTTTGTTTGCCCAGTGTTTACTGTAAAGAGCCAAACTCATGTTCAGACTTACATCCAAACTGACAGTTATGAATCTTGGCAGCTTTCTGGACTGATTATATTTCTGCTTTGTAGCTGCTGCAGTTGCTACTGTTTCTTGTCGTTCATCTGTTTGAACAGAGCAAAAAAAAAAAAAAACAAATACCGACCTAAGCTGCTTTCTCATTCACTCTGATCTGGTGTCACTTGTTAAAAGGGCACTGACTGATTCTCACTTTGTGTAATTAGGTGTGCCGATCTTGGGCCGATTCCTGCATTCCATCAAACCGGGAGTCACTACAGTGTCATTGTGTCCTGATTGGAGTACTGTCCTTTCATTTCCAAAGCAGGGATAAAAAACGCTGCAAGCTGACTGAAGTCGCACAAAAGTGTGTGAAGTATTGTTTTTGTTATTGTGTCATTTTCAAGATTTTTTTTAAGCTCTATCTCGTACAACAGACGCAGTTCTGTGTCAATATACGAAAATGAGACACCACATTAGCGCCTGTTCTAACCTACTATCAGGAATCAACATCCACACCACATTAGGAGGTTGAGACTAGTTTATAAGTCAGTGGAACTCTGTAGAGATTCAGAATGACGCTGACACCAAATCACCAAAGTAACTAACTTGTGGAAAACCAGACCTTCCATGCAAATGTCAAATGTATCATGGGAAAAAAAGTTGGAACTAAATCAGTATTAAATTTGCCATTTTTAGTTGTCTGATTGGATTTTTTTAGGGAATTCACTTACATATTTATCTTTCAAGCATGAGGGATTCTCTCCCACAAAACAGCATATTTTAAGGAAGACATCCTTATACTTTAACAACTTTTCCTAAAACCTATTAAGGCATGAATCTCAATTCAGTTTTATTTTTAATTCAGTTATTTGATTTATGGAAGACTTATATTCCAAATATGTCACATCCATAACGCAAAACAAAGTCATTTTTGTTTGATTCTTCATTGACTCCTTCATTTATGTCATATCCTTAATGAACTGTTAAACAATAATGCAATAAAGCAATAATGATCCGTTACATGTGAAATATCTCAATCTTAGTGTTGAAGTTCGGTTCGCCTCTTTCTTTAAATGGTCTCTTTTGATGTCTTAATGTACACTGAAGTACCAGAAAAACTGGCATACCAGTCAATACTTTGTAGGTCCCCCACAAGATCTTGGAGGGAACGTTGCACAGTCCTCATGCTGATGTTTGTTGAGGCCCCAGCAGTGACTTCTGATGTTACTTGAGGCAGTGTTACACGCCTATCACGTGAAACGATTCTTGCCAGCCGACGCTGGTCACGTTCACGAGAGTCTTTTTATAGCCACACTGCTGTCATGAGTTCGAGGTTTTGGCAGAATTCTTAGTAGTCATGGTTACACCACTGAAATGCTCATACATGAAAATCCAAAACTTGCTTCTACCTCCGAAATGCAGTGACCATCTCACAAGCTCCAACTATTAAACCGTGTTGAAAATTACAAAGTTGTGATAACTTGCCATTGTCATGACGGAAACAGCTCTAGAAGATTCCTTAGATGTCTATTGCTTTATATACGCACTGGTGGACGCAACCAATGACATGCATAGGTGGTGTTGCTATGTATTTTGCATAGGCTTCAGTACCAGTTTTTCTGGTACTTCAGTGTTCACAATTTGTAGACAATTTGTGCATAAATATGAATTCATATGACACATCTGGAATACCAGGAGTAACCATGGGTCATGTTGCTGTGTCACAGCTCCAGGGTCCTTAATTTGGTCCTGAGCTCTGGTTACTGTCTATGTAGAGTTTGGCATGTTCTCCCTAAGTCCATCAGTTTCCACTGGGTTCTCTACCTTCTCTGGTATTTGGATTGGTGACACAAAATTTCTCCTAGTTGTAAATTTGTGTGTGTGTGTGTGGTGCCCATGCCATTAATAGTGTATTCCCACCCCTTATCTGATGTTCCTGGGATACGCTCCAGATCCACCACGACCCTGACCAGGATGAAACAGAGAAGAGGAATGAATGAAAAATATACAAATAAAGAGTCTCAAGGCCTCAAGAAAATTAAAAAAAAGTAATTAAGTTAAATAACTTATTACACACATAAAAGTATTTAATTCCATGCATATCAGGGATTTAAGTTACAATTTAACCATTCCGACTTTCTTTATGGCAACATCAAACATAAAAATAAACCTACTTTTAACTTACTAAATAAATAGAAATTCAGCATACAGTTACATCTGCATCTCTTGCATCTGCTGTATGAAGCTCTCCTCTTCTCACAGACATGCCTTTTTTTTAATATGACAACTTTTGGCAGAGTGCATTTGATTTCAAGTAGCCCAAACTTCTGTATGTTTTTGACTTTGATGGTGGCTTTCAGTCTTGAACCCCATGTGTGTGTAGGCAGCCGTAGAGTGACAGATCTCAATCTCAGTGGCATCATTTAACGGGGCAAGATGTTAGGTGATGGACAGAGCTCATACACTTCATGATTTCATAAGCTCCTATACAGAATGTGAATCCACAAGATCTGTGCAAGGCTGGACTGGAGCCAAGCAGTAATTCCCCTACACCCGTAATGCGCAGTGCATCGTCTGAGCCCAAGGATATTATTCCTGCAGCCATTGTCATAACAGAGGGACAAAGCTAGTCATGTAGCCTTTCTGCACTTGTGATTAGCCAAGCTCTACACTGATCAGCGATAACATTAAAACCACCTTCTGCATATTGTGTTGGTTCCCTCGTGCTGCCAGAACAGCTCTGGCCCATCAAGGCATGGGCTCCACAAGACCTCTGAAGGTGTGCTTTGGTATCTGGCACCAAGACGTTAGCAGCAGATCCTTTAAGTCCTCTAAGCTGTGAGGTGGGGCCTCCATGGATCAGATTTGTTTGTCCAGCACATCCCACAGATGCTCAGTCAGATTGAGATCTGGGGAATTTGGAGGCCAAGTCAACGTCTTGAACTCTTTTTCATGTTTTTCAATCCATTCCTAAACATTTTCTGTAGTGTAGCAGGACGCATCATGCTTCTAAAAGAGGCCACTGCCATTTGGGAATACCGTTGTCATGAAGGGGTGTATTTAACGTGCAGCAATGTTTAGGTAGGCGTTACATGTCAAAATAACATCCACATGAATGCCAGGATGCAAGGTTTCCTAGCAGAACATTGCCCAGAGCATAACACTGCCTCCACTTGGTTGCCCTCTTCTCATAGTGCATCCTGGTTCTGGTGTCATCTCTTCCCCAGGTAATCCACACACACACACAGAAAATGTGATTCATCAGACCAGGCCACCTACTTCCATTGCTCCATAGTCCAGTTCTGATACTCAATGTGACCATTGTAGTTCTGTAGTTGTGTTCTGACAGCTTTCTATCATAGCCAGAATTAATATTTTCAGCAATCTGTGCTGCAGTAGCTCTTCTGTTGGATTGGACCAGTTGGTCTAGCCTTCAGTTAGACTTGGGCACCCTGTCGCTGGTTCATCAGATGTCCTTCCTTTGAGTGCTTTGGTAGGTACTAACCACTACATACCAGGAACACCACACAAGACCTGCTGTTTTGGAGATGCTCTGACCCAGTCATATAGTCATCACAACTTGTCAAAGTCACTCAAATCCTTACACTCGCCCATTTTTCCTGCTTCCAACACATCAACTTTGAGAACTGACTGTTCACTTGCTGCCTAATATATCCCACCCCTTTGACATGTGCCATTGTAATGAGATAATTAATGTTATTCACTGCACCTGTGAATGGTTTTAATGTTATGGCTGATCGGTATATGCTGAGCACCTGCACTGCAGCTGTGCTGCTGAATGCCAGAGGTGGCATTGTTACTACAAAAGCAGCACCACACAATGGAGACTAACAGGAGCAATTAAGAATGTGGGATCAAAGCGGTGTGGGATTGAATACTGAATTTACTGGAGAAACAGAAATGTATTCAAGCATGGCTTGTGCTTGATGTCTCTATAAGGCTATTAAAAGATTGATCCTCAGTCAAAGTGTATCTATTTCACAGCATGGAGTTGTCTTATGCATTTAACTGATATTAAACTCCCATAAGACTGAGCCACAGGATTTCCCTTCTGCAGCCGTCGTCCTAAGAGACTCGCCAAGCTGGTGATTAGAAAGTCATTTAGACTTTCTGTCAACTTTCTGCACTTGACCAGAGAGCAGCAGGAGACTGCTGGATGGCATTGAATATAGGGAAGATTTCATAGGATCTTGTGTAAACCTAACAGGAAAATAGGTTACTTATATTGAAATGCTAAAAATGCTCTTCTTATTTGGAAAACTACAAGATATGAAAAACTTGACAATAGCACATACGAAGTATATTGCAAAACCAAGTTTAGAGTAAATATTATACTAAGAACAAGAACTATTATACTGTTTAATATGACATGCATACTGACCCGAATGTCAAGCTTTCATGTTGTACATCAGACTCATAGTGAAAAAAAAAAAGCTTAACAGTAACTTTTGCAGTCAAACAGTTTTGGATTTTTTACTCATTTGGACGAAAAAATGAATTTTATTTTGAAAAAAATCTCTGCTGTCTTAAATGCACCCATACTTAAACGTTTCCTTCTCTAATCTGATTCTCATTAATTTTCCTCAACGTTGTTTACTGTAACTGATGTAATACAACAATCCGAGTTATCCTGTCTTCATTGTAAGTCTATAAATTACTACACAGTCATTTATCACTGTGACAGGAAATCCTCTAGCACCTGCTGACGACGGCGTATCCCACAGAGTTCACCCGTTCTTCACTTCTGCTCTGAATGATTTGATGGTGCCTGTATCATTTTGATTAATGTTGAATAAACCCATCCGGTGAATATTAATCCTTCTGGCACGGTATACATTGAATGCTCACTTCAGCGCTTCCCTGCTTCAACGTATCATGCTTCATTCAACTGATTCGGATAATTAGTAAGCCCCTGGAGTGTTGAATCAGGTGTGCTGGAGCAGGTCGGAAGTAGCTTTGGCAGCACTGCATCCTTTAAGGATGAAGAGAGGGAGATACTGAGCAGAGCAACAGCAACAGTGGTGCCTTATCATGTAGAGGTTGCGAGTTCGAAACCCAGAGAAGCCGCAGGCATCCATGGCTGGGAGTTTAAGAGAGCAAAATTGGCTGTGCTCTCAGGCAGGGAGGGCTGGCATACACTCTGTCCTATATTAATCACAGTGACACTGGCCAGTTGTGAGCATCTGTGAGCTCATGCATATGGAAATAGGCAGATATGTGCCTTCCTCCAAGCGTGTTACGCCGCCCCCGAACATTGCATCAATTCGCAGCAGATCGAAAAGTTATGGAGGAAGGAGACATGTGATAGCCCTCATCCTTCCTGGTTGGCAGGTGTCTTGAGATAGAGGAGAGATGGGTGGGAATTGGCCATGAGTAAATTAAGGGAGAAATATCAGGAAGGGAAAAAGCCTAAAAAAAGAATGAAGAGTGACTTTGGAGTGATTAGCCTATAATTTACTAAATTACTTTACTATGCATGAATCAGGAAATCATCCATGTATGGAAGATCATGTTTATTGTGTAATGAACTTCATTGTGCAGCTTTTTAGCAGGCAGAGTAAATCCATGCTGCTGTCCTCCTTGGTCGAGTCCAATAGTTAAAAAAAAAATCTTATTGTCAATATTTATGAGTTAATTTAAACATATTCAGAGACACCTTCAAAGGTGGCATTTCCGAGTGAGCCATTCAATTTGTGCAAATGACATGCATGTTTTTCACACCTCCAAGGTTGCTTTGCAAACACTTGCATGTAAGCCATCAAAAAAAAAGTCAAATCAAGAAATTCAATAGGAATTGCTGACTGAAGACCGAAATAGCTTTGTTTCCTTTACACAAATGTATTATGATGTAACATAAAAGCAAGATAGTTTAAAAATCAGAAGGCTTATACGATGATATATGGATGAGAAGATCACAAACTTTGAAATAAAGATCCAATACAAGTCTAGTATACTGTTGTGTCAATAGTGCTAGTTGTAATTATCACATTAGTCACTGCATATTTGTTTAATTTAGCAACGTGTCTTCCAATCATATTGTCTGGCACGTTTTTGAAATAGAACTTGATCCAGCACTTCCTTTTTTTCATTTCTTTATCAGTTATTTAATTATTTCTCTCTCTCTCTCTTTTTTTTACATATGTTAATGAAGGGTGGCACTGTGGCTTGGTGGGTAGCCTGTCGCCTCACAGCAAGAAGGTCCCGGGTTCAATCCCCGGGTGGAGTGGTCTATGTGGAGTCTGCATGTCCTCCCCGTGTCCGCGTGGGTTTGCCCCGGGTACTCCGGTTTCCTCCCACAGACCAAAGACATGCATATTAGGTTAATTGCTGTCTCTAAAGCGCCCCTAGTGTGTGTGTGTGTGTGTGTGTGTGTGTGTGTGTGTGTGTATCTGTGTGTGTGCCCTACGATGGACTGGCACCCTGTCCAGGTTTGATCCTGCCTTGCACCCTATGCCACCGGCTAGGCACCAGCTCTCCTGTGACCCTGGAGACAGGAATAAGTGGTTAAGATAATGAATGAATGAGTGAATGAACATTAATGAAGCCCAGAGATACTAAATCAGTGTCATGGTATCATATCGAATGCATGAGATGTCAGCTATTTTTTCAAGCTTTTAACTTGACAATTTTTCTTTGAATTATTATTCCAGTACTTTATTATATCAATATATACAATTTCTTGGTAATTTAATGTGCTATTCTGTGAAGAAAACATGTCAGTGCTATTATTATTATTATTAAATTAATATATATTTTTAAATTATTTAGTTGCTTTTCTTTTATTTATTTATTTATTTATCTATGTATTTATTTATTTATTTGCTTTTGGGTTTTTTTTTACACCAGGCACCGTACGTATATTAATGAAGCCCAGAGATACTAAATCAGTGTCAGGCCATCGTAACAAATGCCTGAGATGTCAGCTTTTTTATCAAGCTTTTATCTTGCCACTTCTTCTCTTGAATCATTATTCCAATATTTTATTATATCAATATATAACATTTCTTGGTAATTTAATACGCTATTCTCTAAAGAAAACGTGCCAACGATGTAAAGGACAAGCTGACCAAGCACTCGTTAACTGTGCTTCCAGCTTAATTCAATTTATAACTTTGTCCATAAAAACTTGTCCAATAAGCAGTGTCTCTGCCGATGCTATCTGCTCCAATGTCCTGCTGTGATGTCCCGTGAAGGGCCAATACTGAGTCAACTCTAAAAAAGGGCGGTAAAGAAATAATAGTGTCATATTTATATAATGAAAATGGCATTGAGTAGTTTTTGCCTGAATTTCAGCATGACCTTGTAGTTGTATCAGACAGTAGTGCTGGATTTAGTACTGATATCACACAAGAAAAATGCTTTATTCCTACAGCCAAACTGGTGTAAGTCAGAAGGGTGTGTGTAACTAAGACACACTTCTGCTTTCCTCAGACTCCACTCTGCATGTGTAAATTCTGAAGAGCACTTAAGTCTGTAGTTATGTCTCGCGTCTGAACACCGATGATGTGCACAATTTCAGTAATAAATTCTCACTGCGCTCGCTCGACTCAGCTCTGAGTACGGCCCTCTGAGTGGCTTAGGCACACTAATTTCTAGCCCATTTCTCACTGGTGTGGAGTTTGTGGCATTGCTGTTCCAAGTGCAGACAGCTTTCAGCAGTGCTGCACTCCAGTGATGAGAAACAGGAACTGTAGACTGTGCTAATGAGTCTAGCTGCTGCCAGAGGCTTTTAGGATGTCTGTAGCCTCAAAGCATCAGCTCTCAATTTAACCTTTCTTAACCCAATAGACTTTAGCTAAGCCTGGTTGGATTTATTATAGAAAAGCAATGTTATAATACACTATATAGTGTTTACGGTTGCCGTTTACTCAACTAATCATGCTGTCCGAAGGCTCGTTACTTGTTTGAAATGTTTTATTTGTTCTGCCTGTACCGTATTTGCCAAAGGGAACTGAAAAAGAGCCATCAGCTTGTTCAAAAGAATACCGTCTTAGCCTAGGCAGGCTGTTAAAACTGTTTCCAGGGGCATGATTCCTTGACTGGAGAGTTCCCGTAATTGGTTATTGTGCAGCCACATAACATCCTGCACAACAATCACAACAATCAGAAATGTCTCCTTCCTGTGTGTGTGTGTGTGTGTTTTGACATAATCTCCAGACTGGTCATTTGGTCATGGTAGTCACCAGTCCAATCCCAGTAATCTGCTTACTCTGGTATTTGGTCTTTCTTACAGGATCCTG
Source organism: Scorpiodoras heckelii (assembly GCA_028566435.1). Classification (NCBI taxonomy): domain Eukaryota; kingdom Metazoa; phylum Chordata; class Actinopteri; order Siluriformes; family Doradidae; genus Scorpiodoras; species Scorpiodoras heckelii. The sequence goes on from JAOVVH010000004.1 coordinate 23,888,904, forward strand.
CTCAGCTTCAGGGTGTTCTCACTCATCTCAGCACATAAGGAGTGTGTGGTACTTCTGATACTGCAGTGCCTCAGTAAGGTTCAGTGCACTGGCAAGACTGATATGACACATGTCTTGTATATGGGCAATGATCTGATCCATGAACGATGCATTTTAAGCAGGAAATATCTGATGCAGTACGATTTGTCAGTGTTTTAACATGGTGCATTATGATGCAGTGTAGCACAATTGTGTTTGGGTGCTTCTGTTGGGTAATGGGTAAAATTAGCTCATGTAATTTATCTAATTAATGATAGAATTAATGCAGAATACTGTATGAAATGGGCTCATCGTGAACTTTAATGCAGTTTATAAGAGAGTATCTTTAAATAGAGACAAACACTAGCTCAGTGGCCAAGACATAGATCTACTGACCTGAAGGTCATGAGTTCAAATCCCACCACAGCCAAGCTGCCACTGTCGGGCCCTTGGACAAGTCCCTTAACCCTCGACTGCACAGTTGTATAAATGTAAGCTGCTCTGGATAAGGTTGTCTGCCAAATGCCATAATTGGGGCTTGGTTCGATTATTGTTCTAGACCAGGATTGGCTGGGCGAAATTTGAGCAGTTGCTAACCAATCACAACATAGAAGGCAGGATTTGTCTAAATGAAGATAGTGAAACATTTATTTTTTAAAAATGTCTATGAAAGCTATCAGACAACAAATTGCATTTAGATTGGTAGGCTGAATTTCCTGTCCAGCAGAAACCAAGGATCTTCAGGATCTCTTTGAAAACATTTGGCCCTCATCAGTGATTTCCATCAGGGAAGACATCACCCATGTTCATTGCCTTATAGCTTTTTTTTTAAGGTGAGAATTCACCCTCCATTGTTTTTTCTTCTGCTAAACAATCTCTACGATCCTCCCTTTCACAAAATCTGGGTTCTCAAACTTGTCAGCCAGCACCAGCAACCAATAATTCCTCTTCTTCCTCTTCGTCTTCAAGCCAGTGTGCTGCTTAAACATAAAAACTTGAAATGTGTTGTCCATTGTAGTCTGCTGTAGAGAAACATGGCAGCCTCCGTAGAACAGGACCTACTCCCATGAAGATATGAAGGGCTCATTCAGGGTTAAGGAAAACATACCGATTCATAGTCACAAGAAAGTAGCCTATACATGAATTAACACAAATATGAATACCATATATTCCATTTCTTCTAATAGACCCCCTTAAATCCTACACACTGCACCTTGAATGGCTAAGAAGGAAGTGAAAAAAAAGACTGAACTATACATTTGGAAATACTACAACGTTTATGGTAAATGTTAACACAGATCTTTACAAAATGGCATTAATGGAGACTAGGATTACATTTCAGAGAAGATACATGCAATCTGGGAAATACTCTGAAAGTGGTGGCGTGAGAGGACATGAATAGTGTAGTGCTGCCCAAAGAGTTAGAGCCGGTGAGTGCCTTTTAAAAGAGTCTTTGAATGGCTGAGAAGTGAGATATACGTAGGTATTAGTAATAAGGCAAAGTGGAGTGTTGTAATGAGTTGCAGAAGCCTCCCTTCTAAGAGCTCCTCCTGATTCAAGAGTTTGTATATGTAGTGCATGGATATAAGTGCAGCACTGATAGATGCTGTATGACATGGAAAGAGAGTGACAGAGAACGGATCAGGGAGTTGTGAGTCCACTGAGTTGTAATCACCCTGACGGCCACCGCAATAGACACATATTATCCGAGTTCTTGGTTTGGTTTCTCCACCTGCCTCAGTGTGATGTCCAGAGGTGAGGCTCCGTTACTTCATGAACACTCTCCAGACTTCAAGGTAAATTGAGGCTCAGAAACAACATTGTCAGGACAATTTCCAGAATATCTTCAGCTGATATTAAGAGCTATATCATGCCAGGAAGCCTGTTCCGCTGTTCTGCTACTGCCTGGGCATCACTGAGCACTGAACAGATCTCTGACCACCTTTGTTGTCCAGGGGATCCTCACCACCATTGGCTAAAATGAAGGGTGTAATAAAATCAACAACTGAAGAAAATAGTGCTTTGAAGAGTAGATGCCTCACTAGTGCTGGAGGCAATGCTCCCACCAACTTCACATCATCAAGACTTTCAGACAGAAAAGCATAAATAATTAACTATTGAACGTTTCTCGATATGAATAATAATTTTAGCAGAAGCTGAAATGAAAGCGATGTACTGTTGCTCTTATTTTACCGTATAAGCATCTTTCATCGAAGAAGTGAATCTTTACAATGGTGTTGGGGATGCTGTTATATACAAAGCATCTTTTTAGAAAGTGTTGCTTAGTATAAAAATTAAGACTGGGATATGAAGTAATGAATGGTGTACAGTTTTCATATTATATTATGACTGCCGCAGCTAGTGCTATTTTTACTAGGGCTGTTTTACTAGCTAGGGCTAATTTACTAGCCAATATTTTGTGATATAAAGGGTCGAATTTCACAAAATTCCACATCATGCATCACTACCTCATTCTTACGATGCACACCAAATTTCGTACATAGGGGCGCTGCAACTGACACTTTTCAATATCTCAAAACTGCTTAAGCTACAACTTTTTTGACATTTGGTATGCTTATTTCACTTCATTCTTGCTTTCTCTCACTTTATGTGACAGTTATTTACATTTACTTATTACGTACCACTATGTAGAATGTACTTATAGTTACTTACGTTCATATAGCTAGCATTGTAGCACTAACTGGCTTTGCGTTTTACAGTCATAGATGTGACATAACTGATGCTCTCTACTCCTACGCCTGTCCTATTCATCAGCAATTCCCAGCACAGTACTTTTTCAATGACACATACTGTACCTATTGACCCTTCCATCCCATTTTCCCACAGTTCCTCTTGTGTCCTTGGTTCTGTTTGTGTTGTGTGCCACTGTCTCCTGTTAATTCAGTGAAGCCACTTATGTACTCAATTCCTCCAGTGACAAGTTTTGATTTATTTATTCCTTCCTGTTAATCAGCAGTTCTTAGATCTTTGGAGATATGCGTTCATTTCCGTATGTTGTATCTACACTCCCCTTGTTTATCAGCTCCCTTTACGAACACATTCAAATCCCAGTGCAGTGTGTGTAATCTTCTCAGGATCTTATGTCTGGCTTTAGAAATATATCGTATTTGCATTTTTCAGGTCTCACAAATGCACAAAAATCATTGCATTTCTTTGTCTTCCTGACTAAAGAGATTTTTTCATTTAATATTCATGTAATATAGTAGGGGAAATATCCATCACACCAGTTCACTATATTGTACTTTTTGCCTTTGGGGATTTAAATTTCCGTCATAGATCTCATATTATTATGCACAGGGTTGTTTACTGAGAAATCTCTATTCAAAAAGTGTATGAGCCAGTCATTTGCGAGAAAGTCCTAAATAGCCCTTATATCCAGAGTTTCTCTGGTTATTTCTTATACACTCTAATGTGAAGTATAACAGTCTATGCATTAGAGCAAAAATCTCTTCCAGGACATCTAGACGGTGTTATAGCTTCTGAGGTTGTAATGAACGTTCTTGTATTTAGCTCACATGTTAGTTCTGCTTTCATCAAGCCATTGTTTGCCTTGATGGAGTTTCACTTGCTAGGACACAGCTCCATGTCTGTAAACACCACAAATATGAAACACTAGGTGCCTCACTGACTTGAATTTAACTTTATGTTATTAAGGCAGTTATAGTTTTTTTGTTTGTTTGTTTGGTTATTTGTTTTACTATTTAGCACTGTTTATTTTGATTTGAGTTCTTAGCTAATGTTAGACGTACATTACAAGTGTAGGTAGTGGGTGTGTTCAGTAAGATTAGTTTGTGAAAGTAGGGAGTGATTGAGCATTGTTGACTTAGTTTATCAGTTATGTTGAGATTTATGATGAAATTTACAATAATGAATGTTGATCTTTAGGTTTGCTGTCACATTAAAGATTATTGGGATATTATTATGATTACTTTTAATTTGCTATGCTTACACTTGGCTACATTTCCTCAAATCTCCTAAAGCTTTAATTCCTCAAATCTCCTAAAGCCCCAATAAACTGGCCACCAAAGAACAATCAAATTCCAGCACAAGCTGCTTGGACCTGATGATCACTGCTTGCAAAGTTATATGATATAAAGTATAATCATAGGACCAGTGATTTGCCAGACTTGCCTTCTATTGGTTTGACTTTTTATTCTTATGCTAGACTTTTTATTAGTGCTGTCAAATTAAAGTGTTAACGCGTTAAAGAATTGATGGCAATTAAAAAAATTAATGGCACTAAAAATTTTTGCACAGATTAAAAATTAGTTAAATTACGCAAACCAGCAGCGCCGTCAGCGAACACAAACATTCCGAAATTTACTGTTATGTTACTCGTTTTAGGCTGCATTCCGATCGCAAGGGTCCCTAATCTGTATCCCTGCTCCCTACATACTGCACAGGATACAGAATCCCAAGAACACTTCATAGGGAACTCGGTCACTAAAACGGCCCTATTTGAAACGTCCTGCAATGTCATCAACAGCAGATAGCCTCCGGATCACGCTATCATTACAGCACTCGGCTGTATTTAACATGATAAATCAAACAGCACTGTTCAGACTAATTATGTAGGCACTTTTGAAATAAATGTGATGAAACGTCTATGAACTGTGGGTGACGTATTTTAACTTTTTTTTGTTTATTTGTTTTTTGTCAAAGTCTTTTTATTAATGATTTTAAGCATATAAAATACAAACAATCCCCTTTTAACCCCTCCCATCCCACCCCAAACCCCAGACCTGCATTTAAGAGAGATATACAAAACAATATACACATTGAGTGCCATGGTAAACAGTAATTTGAGATAAATACATACTGCATCTTTTATACATAGTGCATTTTAATGGGTCATACTTCCAGCTTCCACATTTTCCAGAAATGTCAAGAAGGGCTAATATTTTAACTTTTTAATGTTCTTTTTGTCGTCTCTTCTCATGCATAATGCTCTGATCTACCTTGTTAGCTATCATAAACATTGCTAAAGATTGAAAGGAACAATTCTTTGCTATATTTTTGTATGTTACATCAGTTTAATGAGCGATGGAGACGACAAAGGCGACGGATCCACATGACACATACACAAACTCCTTCGCTTCCATTGCAGGGGCGGGTCTGTGAGTTAAAATCGAATCAGCCAATCATGTAGCAGCAGCACAACAGAACTTCCGGGGAAGTGATATACCCATGTTTCCTCGCTCCGTACACACTATGCAGTTCCCTTTAAATAAAAAAAAATGAAAAGACATCAATCATCTTTAATATTTCACTTCTATCAGAAAAAGTCAAGTGAATAATGAGGCAACATTCTACAGTCGTTTCTCTTAAAATAGACCAGTGATAAACGGCAGCGACGTTTTCAATGGCGCCACGATGCCGACCTGCACGTACAACACAAATCAAAATGTGCATTAAAACCGCGATTAATGCGCAATTAAAAAAATTAAATGCACGATTAACATAATTAAAAAATTAATCGCGTGACAGCACTACTATTTATACATATACTAAATGTACATAATGCATTTTCTCCATTGTAATCAAGAAATTGGATTGAAATGACAATATAAATGGAAGTCAGGGTTTTTAACCAACCACTACGGTGTCACACACTCTGGAGTGAAGTGCCTGTTCAAGGGCAGAACAGCTGTGACCTAGCTTTGAACTGAGAGCCACTGCGTAACAGTTCAGTGCCACAGAGAACCTTTTATATTTACCATCTTTCAGAGCGTATACTACTGAGCCACTCCACCCTTCATTGGTTTGGCTGACTGATTTTCATACAGGATGGGTCTTAACTGTTTTTTAGCCTTGAGAAAGGCCAGGCTTAAAGAGACCATTGTGATTTTTCACCCATGAGCCAGCACAGGCAAAATGATGTCTTTTTTTATTCACATTTTTGGATCATTTTCATCTATAACCTTTAACCTTGCACTATGTATTAAATATACTCTTTTTTTTTCTTAGAATGACATCCATTACAATCTTTTAGCTTTTAAAGAAGCAGCAGCCACATTATTGAATACACTTCAACAACAGGTCTCACTTCGACCAGTTTTCTGAGTCGCTTTGAGTTTTACTGATATCTATAAATTTATATAAAATCTGTACATGCCATACATGTAAATATCTTTTAATAGTTCCATAAATAGCAGTGCTTTAATTATCAGTGTGGATGTTATCACACACTCTCTCACACACACAAATCATTTTATTTTTTTTGGAAAATGGATTGCAAATTGGGACTTAAAGGCTTAAGTGGGATCTTTTGATCTGTTGGTTCATTTGCATATTCTAATGCATTTCTGAAAAAAAAAAATTTGTCATGCAAATTTGATTAAGGTGAGCAGGTTCAATTTTATTGTTATATAAGTAAAGAAAAATAACAAGCCTGTTTATTTGGGTCTTGTACCTTGCCTTAAGGACACATTAATGTTTGCCTGATGAATGAAACATATGCTACTTTGAATCTTTTCACATGTTCATTCTCTTGGCACATTAATGGGTTAAAAATCCTTGCTGTTGGTACAGTTCAGCTCTCCTTCTTCTCCTCTTTTGACCTCTCTGACAAAAAGAGGAAAAGCACCACAGAGGCAGTCTTTTGTCCAGTGCACTCAGCATAAAAACCTAGATGCCAGCATTAAGATGTATGTTTTAGTTCAGCATTCTGTGTATGGAAAAGTTAACAAGGATGTTCCATACATACATTATATTAAGATAACAAGAGCATAAGGGGCTTTTATCATATCATATTTATATTTTAAACTTTTTACCTTTTTGTAGTTTATATTTATAAATCTCGCTTCCATTTTCTGATCTCTAAGATAATGCTCTATTATTTCATTTTCACAGCTGAATCCTAGGTTCAAATCTTGTCTAGTAAATGGATACTTCGTGTAAACTTGATTAGTTCTTGGTCTTTTCTGTAAGCTCTTCAAACATTTATTTGACCCTGTTTCTTTAAGTGCAGCCTCAAAGAACACAGAAAGGATGATTCCTAGTGTTACACGCTCAGAACTTGGAGTACCATCATGGATGGAGTTCAGCCATGCAGGACAAAGAATGCAATTAGTTTCCTTTCTGAATACCGCAGATTAGCGGAGGTCCATTCGCCATTTTATTGTGTATATCCAAAGAGAAGCACGCTGCGTGAAATAAAAAAAAGGATTTAAAGTGTCATTAATTATGATAATTGCCCAAACCGTTTGTTTCTTTAGCAGCTTCAGGCCGTCAGTCATGCCTGCGAGATAAGCTTGTGTGTTTCTCAGAATGATAAATATGAAAAAAAGGAAAATATAGAATCTGATCAATAGTTTACTCCCGCCAGGTCACTGAAATGGTTCACAAGCTTGATCAGTACAGAACCATGGCCGTGGACAAAGGAGACAATATCTAGGCAGTAGTGCCAACACACAGGCAGAGCTAAAGCAATCAGCTGAGCGCTCTAGGTGTCAAAATTGTCCTTAATGATTTCCATCACCGAAATCAAATATGGTGAGTTCACAGAACATTGTTGTTTACTTCCTGCTTTACTTCTAGCTACTGCTCCAGCTCCTCCTTGGTCACTCCAGCTGATCATTATTTGCATGTGTGTCTGGGTTGTTCTGACCTCATCATTTAGCACTCCTTGTTGATAAGCTGCGTTTTTTCTTTCCTTCTAAGTATCCCAAGCCGTGTTTCTCAGTATGCGTGCAAAGTAAAGGGTAAGACATCCTATTTGTGTCTCTGCAACAAACCATACAAAAGTAGCATTGCTTAGAAACATAATATCCATGCTTAATGTGAAAGGTTTTGTTTTTGTCCATTTCACAAACACAAACTTTAACTACAGGTTTAAGCTTTATTGACCATTTTTAGCTTTATTAAATGAAGCCATTTAAGGTGTAAAGTTTTTTTTAATATTAAAAAATGTATTCCATAACCTGGATACTAGAATCACAATAAGACATATGCATTTGTCCATATTAAGGTCATATTAGGTCATGCACCTAGTTTAGCACAGTTAGTAAAGGCATAGTTTAAAAGGAAAGTTTTATTCTTTTCCATTTCTGAAGAATGCCCTCATTGTCCACATTTCAAAAGGTCATATTCTGAACAGCCATTAAATCCATTAAATCCATTAAACAGTCATTTTCATTCTTGGAAATGAAAGGAATTGAGATTGAAGAGTCTGGTATTTTACTAGAACCAATGTTAAAGTTATTATTGTTAATATTGTACTAAGTCTTCAGTCACAGTGGCACAGCAGGTAGCATTGCTGCCTCACAGCTCCTGGGTCCCTGGTTCAGGTCTGAGCTTGAGATGGGTTTGAGTCTTCTCACTGTATTCGCTTAGGGTTTCTCTGGGTTTTCCAGTTTCCTCCAACTGTCCAAAAATATGGATGCATGCTATGCTGAGGTGTGAGGTATGGTATGAGGTATGAGGTTATCCCTAGGTATGAATGTTCATGGTATCCCATCCATATATACAGGGGTTGGACAATGAAACTGAAACACCTGGTTTTAGACCACAATAATTTATTAGTATGGTGTAGGGCC
>JAOVVH010000004.1:24043756-24063018 GCA_028566435.1 Scorpiodoras heckelii
GCTGGTAGAGGAGGAGGATGGTAGAGGAGAAAGCTGGTAGAGGAGAAAGCTGGTAGAGGAGGAGGATGGTAGAGGAGGAGGATGGTAGAGGAGAAAGCTGGTAGAGGAGGAGGCTGGTAGAGGAGGAGGATGGTAGAGGAGAAAGCTGGTAGAGGAGGAGGCTGGTAGAGGAGGAAGCTGGTAGAACAGGAGGTTGGTGGAAGAGGAGGCTGGTAGAGGAGGAAGCTGGCAGGATGTTGTTATAAACAACTTATTAAATTTTAATTACAATGACAAATAATTCATTTCTATCATGTACCATAACCTTATTTACAACAAACAGCCAAACCATAAAATATTTCATGTCTGTGGTGTTCAGGTCTGTGGAATCTGTTGGAAAATTCTATTTAGTTTGACCAGCTACCAAAACACACCTCAAGACTGTGAACCTGGTCCACCACCTCTGTCAGCTGTTAAAAAGGAAACATGTTTGAATTACTGCTAGTCCTGTTACCTCATAGACGTCAAAGAAAATAACACAACAGCGAGGCAGTTAGAAGATGGCCTACCAGTCTGACCAGCTCAGCCTGTGTTTTGGTAGCTGCTTAGACTAAGCTGGATTTTTCAGCAGGGTGAAACCTTTCTACTGCACTAGCCTATATTAAAGTGTTTAATTAAATCTGTTACTTTTAGCGCACCATTTAGTGCAGTGGAATGTCTTTTCAGTCATAAGGCTCAGCGTCATGTTGCGTGATATCCTCCACGATTTGGTTGGAGAGTGCAGGGTGTTTATGACCTAAACCTAACACCAGGTGTCAGTCTAGAGAAAGCACCAGGAGGAAAAAAAACATCCATAATTTATCAGACAGTCATGTTTAGTTGAGAAGGGATAATGCTCTGCTTTGGGTCATTGCCCCTTAGTTCCACAGGATACAAAGACATTTTAGACAAGTGTATGTTTCCATAGTTTGTGGCTCCAATGAGATGATCAACAAGCACCTAATCTAATACTCTTGTTCCATAGAAGTTTTAATGTACACAACTTCTATATGTCTGAGACTGCTTCCTTTTTTGAAGTGCTCTCATTGTTCACCTGATGCTAAAGGCTTATTCTGCTAACAAATAGGCAATGTTTCCAAAACACAGGATGAGATGTTGATATCCTTTGTACAAGCGCGTGCAAAGAAAGAGATGTTGGTGAATGTAGAAGTTGGGGTAGACAGGAAAAGCAGAGGGAAAAAATAGTATAAGGAGTGTTCCTCTGGGTCACAGGGTGTTTCGGTCTTTACACACTATACGCCCTCGCCAGAGGCGGCCAGCTACAGGCTGATCAGACCAATTATTAATGAGAGCTGCCTTGCTGTTAAGTGGCAGACAACTTAAACATTCAACACACGAAGAATGGCTGATCCAAAAGACTGATCTTTTCAGCTGAGGCTGTTTGGTAATGAAGTCTTCGTTGCCAGCGCCGTTGTGGGTCAACTCAGCAACATGCCTTTATCAGACGAGTGGCTGATGCAAGAGAGAAATGTTTTCCTTTGAGGTAGTCGTTGAGGTCTTCAATGCTGGGGCTGTTTATGATCCGCTCAGCAACAATTGCTGTACACCCTCGACAGAGGCGGCCTGCTACAGGCTGATCAGCGTGAGCTTGCCTCCCATGCCCAATTATTAATAGGAGTCGCCTTGCTGTTAAATGGCTGTTGAACTTATGAGACAATGGTTGTTATTTGGAGGCCCAGCAGGAGTCATTCCTCCGCATCCAAAGCCACTGGCTGCTTCTCTCTGCTGTCTCTGACACGGTTTTGATGGCTGCACGTAGGGTCTGGCCCCCAACTCCCAGGTCTCTCAGCAGTTTGACCGTAGATGTTGCCACAAACCCTCTGCAGCCCATCTCCACCGTTCGGACCTCTGTGTTTCAGTCGTGCTCTTCCGCTTCAGCAGCTAACTCTGCTAACAAATAGGCAATGCACCTAACACAACCTTCAAGTCCTCCTCAGATGTGTGAGCTTACGAGGTTGTGATTATAACATAGTGCATATTCAGGTGGTTTCTAATAATTAATTAAAATAATGTTTAATTAAAGTGTACTTGTATCATCAAGTTTACTTTGTCTTACTGAAAGAAACATTTTAAGCTGACATTTCTTTTTTTTTCTTTTTGCCAAACACTGGTTTAGGTGATTTTCCTTAGACTGTTTAGACCTGGATTTAGACAATATAACATAATATAACATTAGAACCCTGAAGGATAAAGGAAAATATAAACCACACAGTATATGCCATTAAAATTGTCTAAAAAGCAGCTGTAAATATTTATTCATCCTCAGTAATTGATTCATCCTGGTCACATGACTACTTTAGATCCAGAGCCCATCCTGACAACGCTGGGCATGAGGTGTGAATACACCTTAATACAGGTTGTCGGCATGCCAATCCCTGACAGGGCATCATTCAGACATTCACAAACTTGTTCACACCTATGGACGTTGGCAAGCCACATACCATCATCTGTTTGACCAGGCTCCCAAAGAGATGATGGTTTGTGGATTGCCATTGTCCATAATTGTGAACAAGTTTGTGGATGTCTGAATGATGCGCCATACGGACGCAAGAGAACATGTGAGACTCTGCACAGAGAGTAACCTGAGATCTGTAATGAAAAGGTGACTACGCCACCCTCTGTGCCACCAGTTCACATAATTATAACTAAATACATTATGAGCTATTCATTTAAATGACTTGTAAACAATACTACTGAAATAGAGACTTTTATGCAGACACACATTTTACTACTACTACTCCTACTGCTACTATTACTACTACTACTAATAATAATAATATTAATAACAATAAGAATATAAAACTCCACTCTGTGCTTTACACTATGCAAAGAACAATAATAATCATTTATTAATTCATCTACAGTATGTCCTACCAGCATGTTTTTGGACAGTGGGAAAACCTGGAGAAGACTCACACTAACACTGTCACACACACAGTAACCCAAGCTCAGGACTGAACCAGGGACACTGGAGCTGTGAGGTCTTAACACTATCCAAAGCTACACTGTATCGCCCACAAAATAAAAAAATAATTAGTGAAAAATTTGAAATGAGGTACCACCTGAATAGACAAAAGGCATTTAGTATAAAGTACAAAGGATTAAACTAAAATGTTCACATAAAGTAGCATAACTAAACAGTGTGTATCCATTATTAAAAGCATTAGCAAAGTCCTAAAATAAAGTAATATTAATTTTGTGTTGTGTTACACTACTGTTTTTTGTTGTTGAGATATGGTATGTGCGTTCCCACCTGTCTTAATCAACCCCACTTCACTTAGACACAATAAGTATCAGGTTTTCTTCCTATCCCATAATCCATTATTTATCTTCAACCAGGTGTGTAACCTGTACCTGTCAAGAAACCCAGTGGAATTATTCATAATGATACCCGACTCCAAAGCCTTATTCAAGAAGTCAGTAGGAGAAGAAAAAAAGAGTTTAGTATCATTACAGACATTTCAAAATTGTCTTGGTGGCCTAAAACTATAATAAGAACAACATTAGGGCCTAACATTCTCATACTTGTTTATTTATTCCTTTCTTAGAACCATGAATAGTTTATTAATATACGTGGATCCTAATCTGGACATCGAATTATATACAGTGCTAGACAAGATCACAAAATACAACTAGTTTAAGCTTGAAAATGAAGATCATTCTAATAATAGTGACAAATCAACAATCCTGTCCATTGCGTTTCGTTGACATGGAGATAACTCACAATTTGGCCAACGTACTGAAGTCTGTTCAATGCCAAGGTTTCTAGGGATATCAGTACGATTCTGGATTCTCTTTGATGCCATGATTGGAGAGAATCGAATGGACAAGTCAAGATAACGGTCTGATCCGGAGACTTTCAGCTTCTGCTGTCCAACTACCTACTGTAATCTTTCCCCCGAAACCCTGTCTGCTGCTCTAATTTAGTCAGAGATGCATTTTGCTTCAGTCAGCGCTTTAAAATGCACGTTAATATTTTTTTTGTTTGTGGATGTTGTAGGAAATAAGGTAACACTTTGCTAAAATCTTCTTATGGCCCCAGCAGTCATGTGTCTATACCTCCGAAACTAACTACACAGGGTATTTACAGGTGCATTGGTAGATAAATGGTACTTCTTTGCTGGAAATCACACACTGAGCTGGTCAAGTGGGAAGGCCATCTTTTCTAGCTGGTAAGTTATTTTCCTGTTCTATTTTCATTTGACTAAATTGGTCAGTAACTTTTTTTTTTTTATTTCCACTTGTCTTAATGGTGCATTATTTTCTTAAAAATGACTTGTCTATGATGTATTATTAGTAGTAAGACAGAAACGGTTTCCTTTCTACCAGCAAGTAAACACGGTCTTCCTTATCAGCTCAGCTTGTGTTTTGGTAGCTGGTCAGCCCTAAACTGAAAGTTTCATGAGGGTAGCTTTCAAGCGAGGTTTTACCTGGAGCCCTTTAGAAAGAGATACCAGGTTTTATAAGGTTACACAGACAGTAGACATGAATTTACCTGTCGAGTCAGGACAAAAAGATTTCATGTTTCCAGACGTTACTTTTCCGACAAAAAATTAAATGTTACACAAAAATGTTGGTATGTCAGTATGGAAAGCAGCACGTTACATAGACCACTTTTCAGACAAAAAAAAAAAAACATAATGAAGACTGCTGCATGCAAAACAAGAAGTAAGTGTGACAGTCAAAGTCTCCAGAAGAGCTGTGGCAGATTCTCCAAGACACTCATTCATTCATTATCTTAACTGCTTATTCCTGTCCCTAGGGTCACACGCGAGAGCCTTTGCCTAGCTGGTGGCATAGGGTGCAAGGCAGGATCAACCCTAGACAGGGCGCCAATCCATCATAGGGCACACACACACACACTCACGGCACTTTAGAGACACCAGTTAACCTAATCTGCATGTCTTTGGACTGTTCGAGGAAACCGGAGTAAAGCCACGCAGACACGGGGAGGACATGCAGACTCCACACAGAAAATACCCAGACAGCTCCACCCGGGGATCGAACCTGCGACCGTCTTGCTGTGAGGCGACGGCACTATCCACCGCGCCACCGTGCCACCCCGCCAAGACGCTCAGTAAAACTTAAAAGCTAATTTCCTTATAAAACTGCACACATTGTGAACACCTGTGAACACTGTTTAAGAACAAGGCACAAAATATTAACTACATTTAGATTATTACTGTTTAATGCACTTTATAGTGTTTTCCTTTATGTAGAAACGTCTTCATTATTTCCGAAGGCGTCTTTGCTTTAGGCCACGCGATGGACTGGCGACCTGTCCATGGTGTACCCCACGCCTTCGCCCGATGATGCTGGGATTGGCTCCAGCCGCCCGTGACCCCGACTAGCGGGATAAAGCGGAAGATAATGGATGGATGGATGGATGGATGGATGGATGGTCTTTGCTTTACAGCGAGTCTTTGCACGTGCCTAAGACTTGTGCATCGTCCCGTACAGTAATTCGCTGGCAAGTTTTACTGGGCGTCTGGGAGAATCGGCTGCACCAGCTCTTCTGGAGACTTTGACTGTCGCACTTACTTCATCGTTTATATGCGAAAACCCAGCAGAATTCATGATGTTTGTTTTTTTTCTTTTTAGTCTGAAAGCTGATCTGTTGCGTAACGTGCTGCTTTCGTTACTGACACACAAAACCAGGTTTGTACATTTTCATATATACATTTGTGACGTGGTCGTGTACGTAAGAAAGAACTTATTTGCCACACGTGACTAAACACTTCCCTTCTCTTCTGTTCACCCGAAACCTGTAGCCGCCCTTCGCTTTCATGCCGCGTCTCGTCCAATCAGGAAGCAGTTCGTGTCTCAGCCGCCCCGCTGCACTCGCGCGCAGCCAATCAGCGCGAGCCGCCGAGGTGCCGTCGGAGCGCGCCGCCATTTTGTCCGGGGCTTTTATAAGAAAACTCCGCCAAGCCGCAAAGTTCCTGGTTAGACCTCAAGTTCCTCTTTGTGCAATGGACGGGTAAGTTTATTATTACCTTGTATTCTGAAAACAAACACAAAAAATATATCTTTTAATTCTTTCCTGTCGCGTTTTCCGTGTAGTTATAGCGAGACCTCGAGTTCAGTTTTTACTGGTTAACTTAGACAAGCTAGCGGGATGCGTTTGCTTTTGCGCTCGCGGGGGTTGCGATGGAAACCGACCGAATCCTCCACACGCACATCCACGTCTTAGCTAGTTAACGCTAACGCTAGGTCTTAGCATTTCTTTCTTTTTTTTTGCTAGCGTTTCTTTTGACTCTTACCAGCGTTTGCATGTTGTTTGTAGTTTTGTACATTTTTTTTGGTTAAGAAAGACAACTTTTGTAGCTGTCTGTGTCTTCCTACTAGCCTGCATACTAGAGTAACTAACGTACACACACACACACGCAGGCGTCACGTTACCGATCGCTCGCTTCCCGGTTACCTGTTGCATTGTGATTGTATTCGGAGCGAATGAACCCAACTGACTAAACGACCATGTTCACACTCACGTTTATCATCATTATTTTTGTGTGCCATTGACATTGTTCTCTCTATGCAGCCGCCTAGAGACTGACTTGTATCCTATGGGATCGAGTTACGCAGAATTAGAGTAAGTCTACGGTCTTTGTCCATTACTTTTTAAAACGAATACATAAATGGTATCCATGATTATCCAGGGAACGTGTTCTTGTTGCAAAACAGGATGTTACAGCTCTTGTATAACATGCTATTGTTTTCTAACTTTCCTGGAGCACACGTGACGATCAGACTTGCTTTTTTACTTGTATTTGTTGCTTAACTGTTGACTTGACAAGGCTCTGAAATGTCCTCGTTTCATCCTTAAGCTAGATATATCTATATTTATTTTTTATTTTAGATGACTTCTTTAAATTTTTGAATCTTATCTTATTTCCTGAAGAGGCGAGATCATAAAAAAGCGCCTCCGAGACACAGCTTCCTGTATATGTATCCGCCACGTTTTAGTCGAGAAAGAAATCACGTGACCTGCTGCTTTTGCTTGTCAGACAAGCATTAAATGATTTATTTTATTTTTATTTTTCCTTTAAATCAGTGGTTTTGTCAAACTAAACTCCACAAAGGGGACAGTATGAGTGCAGGTTTTCCTTCCAACCAACAGGATCCTACACCTCATGCAACCTCTTTTTAATCACTGGATCTTGATTTATTATTTTTTTAATCATCATTTCATTTATTTTTTCCTCAGTAATGTGTAGTTCTGCTTGGTTGGAAAGAAATCCTGCATCCAAAGGATGTGGCCCTTTTTCTGGATTCAGTTCGACACCCCTTGCTTTAAAGTATTTCGACCCGGGCTATAAAAGCAGCTCCGGGGCCCGTGGTTGTTTTCCTGTAAGTTGGAACAGGATGTTGGAGGGGGTTGGAGGGGTGGATAAGGGCGTCTGAGCCTGGCCCTAGATGCCTCTCATATTTTCTTAGCTTGCTGTGGGAAGACGAGAGGAGCACAGGATGTAGATTCGCTCTGTCCGAGCCGCCCCCAGATATCTAACTGCACTGGGAACTTGTTTCCTGATTCAGCTTTTTTTTTTTTTTTTTTTTTTTTGAGTGAGAGTTGGTGAAATAGGCTTCAGAGCATTTTTTCCAACTAGTTTGGGTAGTTTCACTCCCTTCCTTCCGTCCTCCGTCCCTTCATAATGGTGCAAAACATATCCATAAGCACCGGTGTCCCGAGTTAATCTGACATTTCTGTACTTCATCCTACTAAATTATTTAAACAAAAAGAAAGGTTTCACATGTCAGATCAGTTTCAACCTAAAAGAGAGAAAACAATTCATCGATGCAGCTGGAATTTGCTTTTATACCCTTTTCTATCATTCTGTTTCAGTGTTTGTGTCTTTTTTCATTTTCTTCTGTCTTGTCTGATGATACCTTTATGTTCTTTACAGCATTGTCCATGATATTGCAGTTGGAACAAAGGTAAGCATTGTATGTTGTCGTTTTTGTGAGGCATCTCTCTGTGTGTTAACAGAATTGTTAGTTTTCTGCAAACCAACTGCAAAAGACTATTCCTTTGGGTTTTTTTTTCTTCTTCCCTCCCTTCCTTCCTTGCATGTTTGTGTATCTGAAGGGTGTAGTTTTCTCCTCCCTTCAAACCAGCATGACTTTTCACTCTGCACCTTATGTAGGCACAGAGAAATCCAAGTACTTCTGCCAAGTCCGAAGTCTAGTCTCCGTTTCATGTTTTTGCTCGTCAGTTACGTTGTCCTGCGTAAGGATTCCAGGTTGGGATTAAAGACGGACAGAAAGTTTGCCCTTTGCTCCGTCTCTGCCCGTTCCTTGCTCGAACGTGTCTCCGTGTTGAACTGTGCGGTGACGGCATTAAGTAGCAAAGCTCGTCGGCGTCTTGGATCAGCCGATGTCGGTTAATGTGTTATGTGCATTCCTCTGTGGTCTTTCACTAAAGATAATCATGTGTGGTATGTAGCTAGCTGGGAGGACCTGCAATGTTCAGAACAAAGGAGCGATTCATAGGAGCCATTGACCTGACTGGCTCGTACGTTTCAAAGCCATCGAATGGCCTGAAACCTCTTTACCTTTTCTAAGACATTATAATACAAGAAGATTTCTCTACAGCATACATTTTGACTGCTGGTTTAAGGTTCATTTTTAGTTTTCAAATCAACACTTGTGGATGAGATGTGTGCCAGTTGTTTTTATTTTATTTATTTTTTTTACCTGGTTATCTCTGCCTGTCTGTGTACACGATAATTCCTAGTATTTTTGTGCTGTAATGCATCTGAACGGGTAAACAGACCATCCTGGTTTCTGAATTTCATTAACCATCTGAAAGAGGGTTCAAAAGGCTATAAAATGTGCAGGTCCTACAGGACAGCTGTTTTCCTGAAGTAGTTGTTTTCATTAAAACAGATGTTTTAGAAAATCCACAGTTTGATGGTAAATGGCCGAAATAAAGTCTGTATTTATCTGAACAGTTTTGCACGCCTGTCTGTTGGGTATATTATTTTAATGCAGAAGGGTTTGTGGTCTTTAGTGATCTTTTTCACATGTCCTCTTATATGCACCTAAAGGGCTGGTTCACGTTATGCCAGCTGATTGTTTGCCTTAACCGTGTGAGTGGACCTATTTTAAAACGCATTCCTCAAAAATGGGCTTCGGGTGTTGTCACGATGACATGAATGGAGCCTATTCATCACATGCAAATATGTTTGCCTCTCCCCTATAGGGACACATGTTGCTCTTGGTTTTGTTCAGCTCTGCTGATTAGAGAGAAGGTGGTTGGGGGAAGTGCTAATGGGTCAGGTCGCATCTTACTTGATGCACTCGCGCCTCTTGTGCTTAATTTAATTTGAAAGCAGGTGTGGAGCATGGTTTGTACAAGGTTTTAAAAAAAAAAAAACCCAAAGCCATATAACCTCTTTGCCCGGGATGGTAAATCTTTGATGGGCTCAAACAGTAGACGAAACATTACACCTGGACCCCTGAAAACAATCGGCCCTGTGTATTCAAGCCCGAGAGCGCGGGGTTGGGTTTCAGTCACCTGCAGCTATAGACACAAGGTCTCCATGGTGAGCGAATGACAATCAGGGAGCTCATGGTAACAGCCACATTCTTGCTGTGAATCATTGCAGCCTCCTGCCCTTCATGCTTTTCCCAACACCTTTATAAACTCTTTAGCCTTGTTTCACATCACTCACTTTCACAGGCCCTTTTTGTCCTGTTTTTTGGTAAGCAATTGAAATAACTTTAATTAGTTTCATGTGGTTATGACTCGAATTGTCTTTACTTGTAAGAGCGTGTGTCAGTGAATCAGTCTCAGCAGTCAGGCAGGCTTTTTGTTTTAAGGTTGTAAAGAAAGTGTTGGGAGTGGCTTTATTGCGAAAACCAACATGAAGTGGTTAAAGCAGTGACGCTCAGCAAACTTTTCGTTTCCCCTCCCTTTCTTGGCCCCGTAGTCCTTGGTGGTGCCCTCACTCTACAGCTCTCCATGTGCTTCTAATTATTGATTGCTGTAGCAGTGGAATTTTAACTGTGTGGTGGAGGATGCATGCATGTGGCTTGCTTGGCTCCATTAGTCTGCTGAAATTGGGTGGCACAGAATGGCCGTCTGTGCCTCTCGAGTACTCTGAGACGGCTACCTCCAATAGCCTTCTGCTAAAAAGGTGTGCCTGGTACAAAAAAGCATTCTGTATTTCATTTCTGCCCAAAGCCAAAAATCAGACCGTACCAGTATGCGCTGTCTTTTTCGCTCTTGGGAGTGTCTTGCAAATGTCAGTCCTCCCACTCATTCCTCTTGTCTGATGACCCAGAAACTCTTGTATGCCTCATACCCCCACCTGCTATTAACTCGAGTTTCCTTTCTTGTTGTTTTGCTGGTGGGGTTGGGGGAATGTTTTGGGCTGCCTGTTAACATGACCCTGCCTTTTGCACAGGATGACTGCTCATTTTTACAATGCAACACAAAGTTGTTGTTTTTTTTCCCCATTAAAAACATAATGTGAGTAAAATATAGCCCAGAGCTGTCCTTATTAGGTCAGCTTGCTGACTCTTGTAGAATTGTGACTACGCAGACACTTCCTGAATGTTTAAGCATGTCCCTTCTTGTTTCCACTGTGCAGGGGCTTGTCTGTTTGACTTGATAGTCCATGAGAAATGCCTGTACATATGTAGGCTGGTTGCAGTGTTGCTGTTGATTGACGAATGTGTTTTTTTTTTTTCCTTTTTTTTTTTAAAGAGAGGATCTGACGAACTTTTCTCCTGTGTTTCCAACGGGCCATATATCATGAGTTCAGCAGGTACGTTTTGGAGAAACATGATCTCATTCTCTACACATCTCAGCAGATTGGCCTAATGATGTGCTCTCTATCCCAGCTAATGGCAACGACAGCAAGAAGTTCAAAGGTGACATCAGAAGTCCTGGTATTCCTTCCCGTGTCATACATGTGCGCAAGCTCCCCAGTGACATCAATGAAGCTGAGGTCATTTCTCTGGGTCTTCCCTTTGGCAAAGTCACCAACCTGCTCATGCTGAAAGGAAAGAACCAGGTATTCTTAAAGTTTTTTTTTTTATATGCTGGAGAATACGGATTGGGGACACACTGGGGTTCATATTTACATTTTTTTTCTACATGTATACTTATTGATTTGGTTCCCAGTGGGGAGATGATTAATCTGTGTGAAGCTTTAATCATACCACTAAACAAAATGCTACATATGGTTTTGGCAGCAGGTTTTGTTTTGGTTTTTTTTTTCTCTCGTTTGTGCGCCATGAACCAAAGCAAATATCACCAAACGTGAATTACTTGTATTCAAATGCACAGTCTGATGCAATTCTTGAGATCTTCCAGGTGTAAATGTATAAATGGTTGCAATAGTGTAAAGGGGCAGTGAAACCAAAAACAGAGTTTGCTAATGGTGTTCCATTGGTCTAGGCTTTCCTTGAGATGAATACAGAGGAGGCAGCCCAGACCATGGTCAGCTATTACTCCTCAGTCACACCAGTGATCAGGAATCATCCCATCTTTATGCAGTACTCCAACCACAAGGAGCTGAAAACAGACAACTCACCAAACCAAGTGGTATGTGCTCAGTAAAAGCTCGTGGCTTTCTCGTCAGCTCTTTTCCATCCTCCACCCTCTGTGCTACTTGTACCTCTTATTTCTGAGTTATTGCATGCTAACAATCTGCATGCTTGACAAAAACGAACAAACTGAATAATCAAAAATGAACGGTCTAAGTAAATATTCTGCTTGTATCTGTTGGGGTTGTTTAATAGTGCAGCTGTGATTACTGTTTCTCCAGCTGCAGTGGAATGTTAACATGAACTTGTTTATTAACGTGCACGAAGCTCTTAGTTTTTTGTTATTTTTTTAAAACCAAAAGCTTATCCTTCTTTTTTAAACACGCTCTCGGTGGAGACGTCATGCTGTTTGCACTTTAATGCATTCCACAGCCAAGGCTTATCTACCTACTCATTCCTGTGCTGGTTACCGAGTTTGTTCTTCTGCTTGTGTAATCTGTTTAAAGAAGCCTTTAGTGTCTTGTAATCTCAGGGGAACTTTACTCCTACACTTCATACACATACATATGTCCAATGGCTTAATAATGTTTAAATAAAGTTAAATAATGGGTAACGTTAATACATTTTGTCAGCCATTTTAAGAACAAATAACATTTAGCAGTACATCATTTCTATTTCACATTATTTAGCATGTAAATGTAAAAGGTAAGATGGGCTTGAATAATCAGTACAAGTTGCACTATGATCCAAGAGATGCGATATTCTGTTCCTGACACACATTGACTCGGCACTCGTGTTCATGCCT
Organism: Scorpiodoras heckelii; assembly: GCA_028566435.1. Lineage (NCBI taxonomy): Eukaryota > Metazoa > Chordata > Actinopteri > Siluriformes > Doradidae > Scorpiodoras > Scorpiodoras heckelii. The sequence goes on from JAOVVH010000004.1 coordinate 24,056,097, forward strand.
TCCTCCTTTTAAAACGAAAGAGAAAGCTGGGTAATTCAGCTTAGTAGACCACTCCTGTTGATTAAACACTTTCTTCTCTGCCCTATTTTTAACATCAGAGAGCACAGGCAGCACTGCAGGCTGTAAATGCAGTCCAGACAGGCGGCATGTCATTAGCTGGTGTAGAAGCAGGCGGTGCAAGCGGCCCTAGCCCCGTCCTCAGGGTGGTGGTGGAGAACCTCTTCTACCCAGTCACCCTGGACGTTCTGCACCAGGTACATGGCTGTTTGTTTGTTTATTTATTAGTAGCTAAACTGTGTAAATTTGTGATTGCCTATACTTGGTCATTTTGCTTTTGTATGCTTAAAACGTGTCACGTTAGGTTTTGATGTTCATCGGTGTCGTGTCTTCTACAGATCTTTTCCAAGTTTGGCACTGTGTTGAAAGTGATTACTTTTACCAAAAACAACCAGTTTCAAGCCCTTCTACAGTTTGCAGATGGTCTTACTGCTCAGCATGCAAAACTGGTGAGTTACTCCATCTAGAGGACACTTGTGTTAATATCTCGTATATAAATGTTTAGTGAGGTTCAGTTTGATCTAGATCGTTTTTGTTCTATTCTGTGGTGTGTGCAATCATGGACATGAAAATTAATGATTTAACAGTTGAAGTCAGTTTCCCTTTTGTTTCTGTTTTGGTCTTTGGAAAGCTTATTAAATAGATTTTTATTATAATGACTTACTCGAGCATTAACAACCTCAGCTGCAGGAGCAAATGATACACACTGAATTCAGACTAATGTGATTAAGTTTTGCTCTTATGTAACTTTGTGGTCATTACGCAGGCTCTGGATGGACAGAACATCTACAATGCGTGCTGCACTCTGCGCATCAGCTTCTCCAAGCTCACCAGTCTGAACGTCAAATACAACAACGACAAGAGTCGGGACTACACGCGGCCCGACCTGCCTTCGGGAGACGGCCAGCCTGCTATCGATCACCACGCGATGGCAACGGCTGCATTTGGTAAGATGTTGCCCCACACGAGAGCTCCGTTACATCACCTTTTATCTCAAGTTGGTCTCGGTTCACATATACAGCAGCGCTTTAATTGTTTTATTCCCTGACTGAATATTTGTTAACAGCTACTCCTGGGATCATCTCGGCTTCCCCGTATGCCGGTGCCCACGCCTTCCCTCCAGCTTTTGCCATTCAGCAGGCTGCAGGTTTGTCAGCATTACAACCCTTAGTATTTGCATTTGTTTGCTTTGCGTACAGTAAACACAGGAGTTGGAACTGTTGGAAAACGTGCTGATGTTTCTCTTTCGTCCTCTCTCAGGCTTGACCATACCCGGTGTTCCTGGAGCCCTGGCCTCTTTGGCCATTCCCAGTGCGGCGGCGGCGGCGGCTGCAGCAGCAGGCAGGCTGGGTTTCCCTGCTCTTCCCGCCGGCCACTGTGTCATGCTGGTCAGCAACTTAAATCCTGAGGTTAGTGACGTACAGGTTTTTTTTTCCTCCATAGACGTGTCCATCGTAGATATTTTGAGTACTACCGTATAACCCGGCACTTTTTTTTTTTTTTTTTTTTAAACCATGGATTTGGTCCCATAAAGCAGTTCATATAAATTTATTGTACTCGACTTGAATGCGTTCTGTATACTATCCAGAATGGCACTTTTTAATTTCAGGTAACCGAAGCTTTGCTTTTGTTCCCTCCCAGTGTTCATCTCTTCTTTTTAATTTTGTAATTTCCTAACATTCCTAAGTTACTTTAAGCTTCATAAATTTGTTTAAGCTGAACCCTTTTACCAGAACATTCTTACCCATTTACGCAAGTTCACCAGTAGTTATTGATGTATTGAAAATTTGGCGGCTGCGTAACGTAGTCTAAAAGGTGGCATGTCTGAAATGCCGGAGAAGGTTTCTGCATCAGTAGTGTTAAAGTTTTCTGGACTTGTATATAATGAAAAGTTGCTACAGTGAACTTGTAAATGGTTTGATGATTCTTCTAAAAAGGCTCTAGCAAATAAGCTTGTCTTTCATTGTCTTGAGCAATTTATTTAGCTTAATTTTTTTGCAAGAAAAACAAACGGCACTTTCTTCTGTTGGATTAGTTTCTTTAAAAGTTAACTTGAGCACTATTGTATTTCCACATGTGTACTGACTTTGTTTTTTACCTCCTCTTCTCTCCCTCTCCCTCCCCATTCCCCTACCCCATTCTTTTGTTTTCTTTTGCAACCATGTCCGCCTGCCAAATGGCTGTCCACAATTTTTACACCATCAAACACACACACACACACACATATGCAAACACTCACACGGAACATGATTCACTCCTTACACTTTCATGTCCACCTCTCCCCTCCTCTTTCTCCTCCCAATCCATTAACCATCTTCACGATCCAACCACCGTTTTTTCGCCATTTCCCGTGGAACTGCCTCCTCGCTGTGGATATGTTGAACCTCCATTCTGCCTCCGATCTTTACCTCTCCCTTCTTCCCTCCGCTGCCTTCCTCTGCTGTCCTCTAAAGAGAGTTACGCCCCAATGCCTCTTTATTCTTTTCGGTATGTTATCCTTAGCATCTTTTGTTATCACTTGTTTGTTCTGTTCTTTCAGTTTCTTCCCTCACAAGGCAATTTGAGTGCTTGTGTGTTTTCTGCTGTTTGTGTGTGTGTATATGTGTGTGTGTGTGTGTGTGTGTGTGTGTGTGTGTGTGCTGAGATGAGATGATCCAAAAAGTTGCAGCACTCACCAAAACGCAGTAGTGGTGCGTTTCAAAAACTAGACTGAGCTGCTGTATCTTTTTGAGCTTTAATAGACTGTTTATCATTTATGATGCATGCTTTTGAAATTGTTTTGCATGTCTTTTGAGGGAAGCTTTTAAACTTTGGTTAATAGTCAAGACTCCTATCATTTATCCATTTGTTAAAACCGCTTTGTGTTTTGTTTTGTTTTTTTTCCTCCATCAAACCTTTTGACTTGAAGCTAGCCTTCTTACAGCTGAGTTTCACTTTTTCTCAATTCATACATTAAGGATGGCAACGCAAAAGGCCATTCTTCTTTCGCAGTCTGTTAAATTGACCACTTTTTTCCCCATCTGTCCTCTTGGCTGTAATTTTTTTTTTTTTTTTTTTACCTTGCCAAGTATCTTAAATACTTTAACACTGGGTAGACCTATACATGGGTCCAGTCCACTTGCATTGGCTAAAAAAAAAAATCTGTCGACGTTTTTATACTCTTTCAGTTGCCCATTTTGTCTATAAGAAGGAGACTGCACTCTGATGGAGTGTCTTGATTGTAACCCTAAGCTTATTGAATTATTATAAGAGCTGTTTTTTGTGTTTTTCTTTTTAAAAAAAAAAGGTTGTTAAAATAGTTTTTATCTCTCACCTAACCTTATTTGTCCTTTCTCTTCACCAGGTGTATATGGTGATGTGATACGAGTAAAAATTATGTTCAACAAAAAGGAGAATGCTCTTATCCAAATGTCCGATGGCACTCAGGCTCAGCTAGGTGAACGTCTCCCATTGTTGGTTATTTATCACAACATTGTTAAATTATTTAATGCAGGTTATTTGTATGCCACCCACTTTCCCATCGGACACATCAGCGTGCAGGTGTAGCAGGTTCCCGAGGCAAGTGTGTAATGGTTCCATGTTGTGTATGGCTTTCTCTTCTCCTAGCTATGAGCCATCTGAATGGACAGAAGTTGTACGGACGGGCGCTGCGCATCACTTTATCCAAACACACGACTGTTCAGCTGCCACGCGAGGGACATGAGGACCAGGGCCTCACTAAGGATTACAGTAACTCTCCTCTTCATCGTTTTAAGAAGCCTGGATCCAAAAACTACTCCAACATCTTCCCGCCTTCCTCAACACTGCACCTCTCCAACATCCCGTAAGATACAGTTTTTGTGATTAGTTGTTGGGGGGGGGGGGACAGAAAAAAGTGCTGCATGTTAACTTGTGCCTTTTATTTTAAATAGCCCTTCAGTCATTGAAGATGATCTCAAGATGCTTTTTGCCAGCTCTGGTGCTGTTGTCAAGAACTTCAAGTTCTTTCAGTAAGTTCCTCACAGCGCCTTAGATTTCTGGTTAATATATATATAAAAAATTTTCAATGCGTAACATGCGATCTTCTTTCAGGAAAGACCGCAAGATGGCTCTGATTCAAATGGGTTCGGTGGAGGAAGCAATCGAGTCCCTCATCGAGTTCCACAACCATGACCTAGGCGAGAACCACCATCTCAGAGTGTCGTTCTCCAAGTCGACCATCTGAACAGGATGAACGTGACTGCAGCTGGAATGAGTCATTTAAAGACATATGATCTATTTGAGATGACTTCTCCGAAGCCTCAACCACAAAACTTTCATCATTCCACTATTGTATTTATAAGTAATACCTAGTGGTTCAAAAATTTAACATTTTTAAGGGTTTTTTTGTTGTTTTTTTTAATGCCTGTAAGGATGATTGTATATCTGTAATCACACATCCTGAGCCTTTAAGTTTCAGATGATTTAATTTCGCCTTGGTGGACCCTTGCCTTGAAAGTGCTCCTCTGATTCTCCCAATACACCCCCCCCCCAGAAGTACTTCTTGTGCCTTACATTATCTTGCAGCTAAGCGCTTTCTGATATCAGACAATGTTGTTTATGATGACGGTGTTTGTAAAGACTTTAGTTTACAATCCACGTGCGTATCCTTGTGTAGCAGAACGGAGACTTCTGTTTTGTTTCTTACAGCTATAAAAAGTTTTGATAAATCATTGCCTTAAGGCCAGTTCCTTTTGCTTTATACATTCCCAGTAGCTTTGAGCTTTGAGTCTTATCACATACTGTAATGATAGACATAGACTGTTTACATTACTTTTTTTTTTTTATTATTTAATGCAATAATTTGTGTACAAATCATATTGTAAGTATGTTTGTGTTTTGATGCTGTTGGCCATTGCATGTTGGTCTTTGGCTCTCTCACTTCTTTGTCTACAACAATGTGTTCTGTACTTTTCATAGACCTTAAGTATTGATTTCATGTATCACAAGGCATCGTTTTGTATTCTGTTGTAATGCCTGATATATTTGGTGTATTCTTGAACCTTTTTGTTTGTTTTTTAAATATGTACACTACAGCTTGAAACCAAAGCCTCTGTTCAGCTTTCAGTCATGAGACTCGTGTATTCCTCCCAATTAGAATCGGCCAGATAGAAATATAGAAGTGTTCATGTGGCTTGTCTTAAAAAAAAAAAAAGTATATATTGAGAATCATTTGCTTTTAGGGTTTTTCTCTTACCAACCAGTAACTGTGACTTTTGTTTACTTGCATGCTAATTGCTGCAAGTCAGTTCTTTTTCTTTCTTTCTTTCTTTCTTTCTTTCTTTCTTTCTTTTTCTTTTTTTCCCCTACAACTAAGATTTTTTCTTGCTGTCCTGCAATCTGTGTGTCTTAGTCACATGCCTTTTCTGTTAAATAGATCTTTTAATCTTGGCTTCACAGATTTTTTTTTTAAACACATTATATAAAACCGAATTCTTTGGATTTTCATAAGCATGTTAGTTTTTTTGATTGTGCATGGGACCAATGTCATTTAATTTCCAGAAAAGTAGACTTTTACCTTAATCATTCCACAAAAAAAAGGATTTCCTAATCTTTACATTTTCTTTTAAAGTGAAAGTAACATGACCACTTGCCATGTTTCGGAAGACCGTATACAATCCAGTCTCTTGACAAATGGCGGGTCTTATGCATCTGCACAGCATTTACCTTTAACGGTTTTAATGATGACCTTTTTTTCTTAAAGTGGATAGACGAGGTGTAAATACTATTTTTGTATCACAATGTTAAAAAGCAATAGGTTTTTATATCTAAAAGCGAATGTATATTTTGATTACAGTAACGGACCATGAGCATGCAAAAAAAAAAAAATTGGATGATACCTTTTTCAAATCTGATGTTTCTTTAATGGTCTTTCAGATGGATGTTGTTCTTTCTATTTATCTTCATTAAACATTTGTGTACTGGAATACCATGCAGAGATTATTTGATTGTTGTGAATAGTGTCGTGATGAGTATTAATATTTAAAAGCTATGTTTTGGTTGGGTTAGGTCAGCAGACACACGAACAAGTGTATGTTCATAAGCATGTCGAGACTATTTACTCATCCCTGCATTTCTTGCGTTCACGTGTAACCTCATGAAACTGGTCGTGCTTCCCCGGGTCATGCTCTGGAAATAATGACAATCAGAAATCATCATTTTTGCATGTTAACCCTACTAAATGGAATGAGTTCTAGTATGAAAATAAGCTCTAGACAAAGAAAACAGAAGTCTAAACTGCCATACCTACAGAGTTTTATTACGCCAGTGATTTCATTTTTAACAATAAACTCCCATTTTTAATTCGTTCAACTAACCTAAATGTAAGAGTTTACGCTTACATGCTTTCGCTGATTCATTCAAAAAATGTAAATATTGTAATTTATTTCAAAAGGAATGTAATGAAGAATGTATGTTAATGCACACATGTGAAAAATGAATTTTTAACTAGTTAAAGTTTTTAGAAAATGCTTAGTGGTATAATTTGAGAACCATTGAGACATCAAGGTAGACAAGATTTGCTCTAAATAAATAGAGACCCTCATAAGCCGATTGAGTAATCAATCAATCAGACTGACCTCCTCTGGTGGGGATGAGATGGTAATGAAATTAAAATAAATTGGATTTCTTTGTCTGTCACCCTTGAGAAGAACCAGGCTCATAAGGGAACCCATTTTCTTCTGGGTGACACCAGAAGGTGTGAGTGGATCAGACACAGCAGTGTTGCTGGAGTTTTTAAACACTGTGTTCACTTCCTGTGCACTCTATAGGACACATCCACCATGTTGCTCCACCCTGTAGATGTAAAGTCAGAGACAGTAGCTCATCTGTTGTTGCACAGTTTGTA
>JAOVVH010000004.1:24100157-24110249 GCA_028566435.1 Scorpiodoras heckelii
ACTTGTTTTCTTGCTTTGTTAATATAAATATATATAGAGAGAGAGAGAGAGAGAGAGAGAGAGAGAGAGAGAGAGAGAGAGAGAGAGAGAGAGAGAGAATACATAACAATCCACACTAAAATTGTTTGTTACATTTCCTTTCCTTACTACAGCATTGTTCTGATAGGAATCACTTATGTGTTTTATGTGACATACAGTCAGTTTTCTAAAACGTGCTCCTCTTGTCCCTTATTATAGAGTATATTCTATTAAAAGGTCATTTGGCTTGATTTCATTAGAGTTGCAACTTGCAAAAAAAAACCCACAACCATATGTGATTCCAACAAAACCCAAATCAATCAGGATATCTGGAGACTGTTTTTTTTCTCCTAGAAAACATATTCTGGAAATGATAATAGGTTCCCACAGCATTAACATATTCTGCTCATGGGCCCCAGGGTTAACAGAAGGGGGATGCTGTTTGTGGCCGGGGAGGAACATGTGTTTTTGGTGACCTCTCCCCATGTAATCATCCTTTCTGCAATGTACTGACTAATTATTATATATGTGTTGCATAGAATAACATGAGGTTACGGTCCACGGTCCTGTAACCTCCATACAGCTATTGTTACTTATACATACACACACACATAATTCAAGGGTGATTTTGTCTCATGTTTTGTTTCTTGTTGCAGAAAATAAATATGAACAGGCATACTCTTTTAGTTAAACAGCAGTGTTTTTTCTCTTATTCTGCAGTGGTATGCTCTTTCCAATCAGGCCTTCTGTGGTTGAATCTGTGTCTGGGAGCAATCGAGCACTGTTTCAGAGCACAGTTACAGCCACCCACAGCCACCCCAACACACACACCCCACCAAATCACTGATGTCATTATCCTTGAAGCTTTTTTATTCCCCCTTCAATTTCTTCTTGTTCTGGTAAAGCCAAGTCAGTCCATTAGTCCATTTTTTTTCTCTAGGCACATTAAAACCTCACTCTGTGCCTGCATTTATTGTAGCCATTTAGTGAACAATTTCTGCTTGGTTCTTGTTCTTGGCTCTGCTCTGTATTCCTCCTACGTTGATCAAGGCAAGATATCAAGGCGAGGTGATTAGTTTATTTGTATATGTTGGGCATGGGCATGTGTCTGATCTGACTCATTATCAGACATTGTAGAGTGCGTCCAAACATCTAACACTCGCAGCATGAGCCACAGCAAACTGATCCAAATGAACAGATCACAATGAAAGAAACTTTCATATCAGCTTATTTATTTCTCCTCTGAACCAGGTATAATGAGTTGTTAACAGAGTTTCCCATCAGTTACGTAATAAGACTGAAGTTTAAATCGGTAGGCTTAGTGAGCCATCCCAGTCATGTACCTTTAGATCAGTTAAACTTTCATAAAGACATCAACATGCAGTGGGGTCCAAATTAAATAAAAATTTTTTATTTTATTTATAACTGGAAATAAACAGAAAGCTTAAAAAAAATAGATGTACCACGTAGCAGTGCGTAATGTAATTGCTGCAAGTGAAATAAGCATAGAAATTGTCAAAAATGTATCTTAAGCAGTTCTTGAGATATGGAAATGTGACAGTTACAGCACCCGCTATGAATGCAATTTCATGAAATTTGGTACACATCTAAGGAATGTAGTTGTGATATAGCATGTGAAATTTTGTGCATTTTGAGCCATTACATCCCAAGATATTGGCTAGTGAAATACTAGATTTTTTGCTGTGAACTTTATTGACTGGGTGGCGCTACTCCACAAATGAATCCTAGTGAGCTAGGGAAATGCACCTCCTAGAGGCCAACTTGCCATGAAACCTGAATTTCTGACAAAACAGTTTCCAGCTATTGCCCAAAAAGTGCTTTGAGCCTACCCCACTTCAAGGGGTGTTAGCATGAAGGGGAGTGTACACCTAGAGACATAAACCTTATATTCCTTATCAGATGTGTGAGATCACAACCATACTAGATGTCATATGGATTGGTGAAATATATGATATTGTCAACGGTAGAAGAATACAAAAACCATATGAATGCCAAACTAGCTGTGGTGGCCATATTAATTAAAACAAAAAAAGGAAATAATGGCTCACTGGAGTGGGAATCACTCGGCCTCATGCTTGTTTATGATGTTGTGAAGAGAACAGTTTATGACGGTTTTGACATAATGGACTAGTGTAATGTAGCAGATAATCTAAATTGTAGCAAATAATTTTAATTGTAGCAAATTATCTGAATGAAATAATTATAAATTGAATTTATAAATAAACTTCAATTAAATTTATCTGTGTCTATGAAGCACAGAGGCATTTCTTTCTGAAAGATAAGGACTTGGAGTGGGAAAACTGAGCTTCTGGAGTGGATAATGTTCACATGTCAGAAATACTGACAACTTAAATATTTGGTTCTCCATGCAACGGCTGAGAAGAACAGCGCTCAATTTTTTCATGCCTTTTGTGTGGAATTTGTGATACAGTTGCACTCGATTTTTTATTTATTTTTTTGTTGTTGCTGAAACCTGTAAAAACTGGTTAATGATTATCTTGAACACCACTGAACTGTAGATAATTCCCTAGATAGCCTGTAGCATAAGCCCATTGTTATAGCCTCTTTACTTAATTTTGTTTGAGGCCATGTTATTATTAATGTCATCCTTCCCTACTAAAATCTGTTGCGAAGCCAAAAATTGCACACCATCAAATTTTCCATAACATATAATGGGGTTCTACATATAAATACGACTGCAGCAGCTAGCTGGCAGTCATATAAGACGTTTCTCACTACAGAGTATGCCAAGTTTAGACTTGCGCTCTTGAAAGTACAGACTTCTTAAGTTTTACTCATGAGTACAAACTCCCAAGGACGGAAGGACGATGTACCGTCATTCTGCAATTGGAACAGCAGTGTACTTGAAGTACTTGATGTCACCTGTTAGCATGACCGCACATCTCCGAAAACGTCGGCGCAGATTTGCATGCAGCCTCTTTCTTGATAGATTAGCCACGTACTTCAAGTCTAAATAACAACATTCCCACCTAAAAAAGCTTAGAACTTCATTTCATAAGACAAGGACAGTAGTATTTCGAAGTTTTCTGCTCCGAAATCATTCTGAGCTTGGTGAGAAATGCATTCTAGAATATCTGACTGTCCTAAATCCATACAAGTCACCTCATGATGCGTCCTTGATAACATGGGTGGAGTAAGAACACATCCAGGTATTTGAACTGTACTTGGCTAGATGCAGACTTTTGAACGGAGCAGTACCTGAGCTGCGGCTGATGATGTTTCTCAAGTATAAAAGAACACAATAACAGACAATAACAATGAGAATCAGCTTTAGACTTCACCAATCCACATGAAATTTATGGTTGTATGGTTTGTAGCCACACATGTCTGATATGGAATATAAGGTTTGTGTCAATTAGGTGTGTATTGCCCTTCACTCTAGCACCCCCTAAAATGGGGGAGGGTCAAAGCACTTTTTGGGCAATAGATCAAAAACTGTTTTGCCTATTATTATGAACTTTGTAGGGCAAATTCGCTGTTAGGAGGCACATTACCCTAACTCATTGGGATTCAATTTTTAAAAGCAGAGGGCAGAATGGTGGCTTGGTGGGTAGCACTGTTGCCTCACAGCAAGAAGGTCTGGGCCCTTTCTGTGTGGAGTCTGCATGTGCTCCCTGTGTCTGTGCGGGTTTACTCTGGGTACTCCGGTTTCCTCCCACAGTCCAAAGACATGCAAGTTAGGTGAATTGGAGATACAAAATTGTGATATGACTGTGTTTGGAAGTTGAACTTGTGTGCTGATGGAAAACTTGTGTACCTATGTAAACATGTGCTTGTCATTCATATAGCCATTGATGCTGAAAAAAAGCAATAAACAAACATTCATTCATTCATTCATTCATTCATTCATTCTGTTAACCGCTTATTCCTGTCCCCAGGGTCACGGGACAGCCGGTGCCTAGCCGGCGGCATAGGGCACAAGGCAGGATCAACCCTAGACAGGGCGCCAATCCATCATAGGGCACTAGAGACACTTAAGAGACACCAATTAACCTAATATGTATGTCTTTGGACTGTGGGAGGAAACCGGAGTACCTGGAGTAAACCCATGCATACACTGGGAGGACATGCAGACTCCACACAGAAAGGACCCAGACCGCCCCAACCTGGGGATTGAACCCGGGACTTTCTTGCTGTGAGGCGACAGTGCTACCCACTGTACCAATATCTTGTGAACTAAATGCTCAAACTTCATGAAATTTCAGACCCTGTATTAGGACCACATTCTTTAGATGCCCACCAAATTTTGTGAAATGTTGTCCATAGGGGGCTTTTCACTTCATTCTTGCTCTTTCTCTCACTTTACGCATTATGCAGCACTCATCGCATCTAGTTTTTGAGATAAATGGAAATAAAAATGCTGATATCTTGTCTCAGTTGGTGTCTGAAATGCCCAATACTTTACATTTTGTCCCAGTTATGCTGTGATCAAAGATTTGGATCAATTGGCTCTTTTACTGTGGCGCAATTATGAGAGTTATCATAAATATATCTGGAAATACATGTCTCTCTTTGCCTGTCAGGATTATCTTTTATTCCAAAACTAGTCTGACAGCACAGAGCATTACAAGCCACATTATTCTGCTCCATAATAGCTTGTTCTGTAAGTGTACAATTACGAAAACGGTGGTTATTCGATTTTCAAGGCTGAGAGGGAGACTCACAGAGGGAGACATGAGGAAAAAGCAAAGAGTGATGCTCAGCTAATTGGCTGGGTCTCCCTATCACTTGGCTCTATGTCTATTAAATGGTGCTACTGAATATTACCCAGTCATTATCCCAGCAGTGCTCTTCTACCCTATTAGCATAATTAACAAGCATGCTTATTAAGTGTGTAACCTCGTTGCATCACACAGCTCTCATTCAACATTGCCTTATTTTACCACACCTTCTGGGTTTGCACACTCCCAAATTCCTGACTGGACATTAGATTCAAAGTTTCTTCACAGCTAATTATGTTCAGATTAGATCTGCTGCATGGCGTCCAACTTCTCTTTACATGTGTACTCAAAAAGCAGGGTTTTTTTCTCTCTCTTTGCTGCATCCAAGCTGTAATATGCCATATCTTCAGCTCTGGAAATCATAAAAAATTGACAGAAAACCATGCTTTCACACCATGTCATATTAAAAGATCACATGCATCTTGAATTACCATTTCAGCTTCTGGATTATAGCTTGAAATTCCAATAAATGATGTGGCGAGAGTCAGAGGGTAATCTGAGCTTTGAAAGTGAATCTCTTTACATGGAGCTGCCAGAAACCACTCAAGCTGAGGTTTACAACTTCCAAGTGTAAAACTATTTATTGGCCACTGAAAAGAGTTTCTTGAAATGATGGCTTTTTTGGGGGGTGGGGGGTGAGGAGGAGGAGTCTATAAAGAAATGAACATGGTGCACATGGAGTCCAAATCTCAGCTCAACTTCACAATATATTTATATCTTGTTTTTGTGTCTCTCTCTCTCTCTCTCTCTCTCTCTCTCTCTCTCTCTCTCTCTCTCTCTCTCTTCCTCTCTTTCTTTACCATCTTCCTTTCAAATCAAAGAATACCTCAAACTGTGACTTTCAATTTTCTGGCATTTTCAAGTACTTTGGCCTTCTTTAACAATCCTTTTACCATTTTCTTGCCCTCAGAAAGCTTGAGCATTCATCTGTGGTTGTGGTAGGTCCAGGCTTGAAGTGAGAACATGCTTCTGTGTTAGCTTTACTGTAACACTGACCGGGGAACAAATGACTTTTCACTTCACTTACAGTTCAAGAGCTTCAGATAATGTCCACATTGATAGACGCGTTGACCGTGGCATGGCTGTTGCTGCCAGACGGTATGATTTGAGTATTTCTGAGACTGCTGCTCTCCCAGGATTTTCCCGCAAACCTTATTCTCTATCGACGACCAAGAGTGGTGCGGAAAACAAAAAACATACAGTGAGTAGTAATTCTGCAGGTAGCAATGCTTTGTTGATGAGAGAGGTTAGAGTGGATTGGCCAAACTGGCTCACGCTGACAGAAAAGCTACAGTAACTCAAATAACTACTCTTTACAATCATGGTGAGGATAAAAGCATCTCAAAACGGCAAGACATGTGGTGGATGGGCTTCTATGGAGCCCCTAAGGTGACATCACGTATAAATAAAAATAATGCATGGCCACGCCATGTTAACTCATCCTAATGCGTGGCTATGACTTAATAAGACATGGGAACGAGATCCTTAAGTCGTGGCCACGACTTATTAATGCGTGGATATGTCACCATGTTAAGTGAGATTCCATTCCGTAGGGAGCCGCTGTGTTCACTTCCAAGTGAGTGCGTATGGAGCTAGGGAACATGGGTATAATCAGTTCGCTGGAAGTTCTGTTGTGCTGCTGGTACGTGATTGGCTAATTCAATTTTATATCAGAGACCCGCAGCCGCAACAGAAGGGAAGGAGTTCACGTATGTGTAATGTGGATCCGTCGCCTTTGTTGTCTCTGTCGCTCATTAAACTGATGTAACAAAAAATATAGCAACCCAAAAAGAGAACAACTACTTTTCCATTGTTCCTTTCGATCTTTAGCAACGTTTACGATAGCTAATGAGCTAGGAGATCCTAACATTCAACATCAGAGATCGAGGCACTGTGCACGAGAACTTAAATAACCAAAACATACGTACATTACAAAGTTAAAATACATGACTTTCCTTCTTTCTGGAGTGGTATCATCAAGAGCACATTTTTTTGTAATGTAGAAATGAGAATATAATAAAAACTGCACTCATAAGGTCGTATTTTAAGGTACACTATACAGTCAAAAGTATGCAGACACCTGACCATCAAACCCATATGTGATTCCTTCGAATCTGTTGCCCCAAAGTTGAAAACACTGTAGCATTACAATTTCCCTTCACTGGAACTATGAAACCCAAACCATTCCAACATGACAATGTGTGGCTTTCACAATTCCACTGAATACCTTTGGGAGGAATTCCTACACCATCTGTGCACCAAGCATCTGTTGGCTGGAGAAGGATCCACCCGTTGGATACTTCATTGCCATGGAAAAGAAGGAAGCATTTCTCGCAATCGATCTTCAAATGCAGGCGGCACAGTGGTGTAGCGGTTAGCACTGTCACCTCAGAGCAAGACGATCCGGGTTCGATTCCCGGTCCGGGCCGTTCTGTGTGGAGTTTGCATGTTCACCCCGTGCTTGCCTGGGTTTCCTCCGGGTACTCCGGTTTCCTCCTACAGTCCAAAGAGATGCATGTTAGGTTGATCGGTCACTATAAATTGCCCGTAGGTGTTAATGTGTGTGTGTGAGTGTGTGTTGGCCATGCGATGGATTGGCGACCTGTCCATGGTGTACCCCGAATTCGCCCGATGATGTTGGGATTGGCTCCGGCCCCCCCGTGACCCCGATTAGCGGGATAAAGCGGAAGATGATGGATGGATGGATGGATGGATGGATGGATGGATGGAGGGATCTTCAAATGCAGCCGTCAAAGGAGGCAGCTTCTGAATTGGGACAATTCTCACAAATTCCCAGCAGCCATATGAAAAAATGTACCAGAAAGCCTTCTTAGAAGAGTGTTGGCTGTACCAACAAAACGGAGACCAACTCCATATTAACGGCTGTGGTTTTGGAACGGGATGTTGAATGGTCAGGTGTCCAGATACTTTTGGACAAACAGTGTACTTTACTTTACTTTTCAAGCTAATTACAGTTACACCAAATGCAACCTTCCGTGTAAAAGATACATGCAACTGGTGAAATATTCAAATATTGGCTCTTTATGGTACCACCCCAGCAACAAGAAAACACATGAAGAGAGAACACACCCCTGAGTGCCACTTCAGGATTGAGAATAGTCCATAACCAAAATATCAAGCAAATAATAATCATAAAAAAATAGATTCGAAAGCAATCACAAATGATGGGCAAAGTGGACAGCTGACAGGCATGAAGAAGATCTTTTTCCACATCAGTGTTGGTGCTGCTGTGTGTTAGTATGGTTGCACTTCCTTTTGAAGCAGAAAGGATGAAAACACATCCTATGTGAATACATGTAACATTTAGTTCTGCCACCATAGCAGTACAACAGCTATTTTCTTTACTCCTATCATGCTATGCAACATTTATTCACTTAGAGTGGCTTAACAATACCCTGGTGTTGGACCTAAATCACTATTGACAAGAGATTAGCTAAAGCACTGTCAGTTATCTGTAAAAAAAAAAAAAAAAAAAAAAAGAAGGATTATAGTATATAAAACATTGCAGATGAACCTCAGGGCAGATTTTCATGATCTCATCTGGAAATATTAAGGTCAGCCAACACAATATTCAGCCCAGATCTATACAACAGAAGAAAAAAAAAACAGTGCTAGGTTAGTGTGTTGACACTTTTATGTTAGCTTTCCCTGCTGCAAAATCTCATTAAAAAATAATAATAATACTTCCTGTTTTCCTCCAGGCTCAGGAAATCACAACAGGTGCAAAACAACATAAAACTAAGCACCAATAAGGCATTATATTACATAACGCTTACCTTGCACTAAAATAGTCTGGCAAATACACACTGCGAATAGTCCTTATGAATCCATTTATTTACTAATATACCTAACTTGACTGTCCAAACTTAACTCATGCATCGCATGGCTATCAAGTAGATACCAAAACATGCATTTTTTAACATAAATCTTTAATGTCTGTGTACGTATATGAATATTGTACATGCCACTTATGTAGAAAAAGCATAAAGGTTAACCTCATAAAGTTTTGATAATGTGATTATACAGGCATGAGTCAGCGGTGTGCGCGGTCCGCTTCGGCTCTGTTCTCAGAGTGGACACCTCCCTCCGCAAATGGATTACTCCCTGAGAATCTGAGGGCACCGATTAGTTTTATCCATTACGGTACATTTGTGTATCCCACCATAATTGCTCTCACAGCAGGCAGTGGAAACACTGAGGTCTGCTTTGGGTTTGTGTTACAGGCCGTGATAGTCTTCCATTTACATTAATGGGCCCCATTTTCCTCGGTAAAAGCCTTCCCCGTCCATTTCATACATCAGAGCCAACTCTGCTAGGCCGTAATTCATAAATGGTGGACACGGGGACTCTTTTCTGTCTTCTTAAGCATGACCAGGAACACCTTTAATTTGACAAATTTTGATTAAAAGGTTTGCGAGAAAATACTGGCCAGAATTATGGCAGATATTAAGGATGCTGCTATTATTTGTGTCCCTTTTTTGCTTCTTGTTTGTCAGTAATATTGTCATAAGGGAAACTAGAAATGTACAGTTATAATTAGATTTGCAGAATAGATTTTTTTGCACGTGATAATTATACACCGTCTTTTGCAGCTTCCTGACTGATGCCCAGCAGATCTATCATGGTCATAAATAATTAACACATTAGATATGTTGTGATGGGGGGATTAGATTACATACCTCTCAAAAATAGGAGGTTTAAGATTTCTCCATTGTTATTATATTATAAACGAAGTACCCTGTGGTGACATGGAGAGAGGGAGTGGAAATTAAACTAGCAGCATGTGAATGCCAAGTAGCCTCAAAATTTTCCAGGTGATGCAACATTGCTGGGATTCCGATAACAACCTGTGCTGTTCATCTACCACAGAGATACGTATAGTAAATATTTAAACATGTTGGAACGAAAAGGCATGGATTCAAACCCGGTTTTAGTCGACTGATACGTACAGAAATCAGCAAAAATAAACAAAGCTGCTGAATCTTTGATTTTACTTAGAAAAAATTAAATTACACTGAAATGCTTGAGTATTTGAAGAGACCGATTTAAATGAATCGTTTAATATTTATCAGCACTGAGAAATCTATTTGGCTAAAATCTTAGTCACCTGGTTTGTAGGCTCAGATGAGCGCAGACTTAAAAGGTCAGGGGGACTTTCTACTTTTCTGCAAAAAGCAATGGATGTGAGATTAGCCATGTAGTCACCTAATAACCATTGTTTAATTTCAGCACTGGCTCAAAAAATGCAATTTCTTTTCACCCTGGCATAACCTTCTTTATAGAAATGCAA
>JAOVVH010000004.1:24131325-24144555 GCA_028566435.1 Scorpiodoras heckelii
ACACAAGATATCATGATGCCCTTGATATCTCAAAAAGGCATACTGTGGCATAATTTGCCATTATATCAGTACTATTGTAAGCTATTATTAATTTTGTAAATAAAACATTTTATATCCTCATATATCTGAAGACTTTGGTAAATAAAAATCCACATATTTATACTGCAGTAATCATACTTTATATTCAGTGTTCAAAGTTATCTCCCCGTCATAATGTTGATGTGTCTGTGATTTGTTTTCCTTTCGTCTCTTTCGATGTTTGCATCAGTTCGCACTAAGCGAGGCTTCTAGCTCACGGCTTTGGTGATCCCGTTGTATCAGTTTTTCTTAATAATGTGTTTAGTCCACCAAGCCACCAGCCCTTATCAGGAAACTCCCTATGTAAGCATTCGCACCCTATCCTTTTCGACTGAATGGCGTTTTGCCCCTGATGCCGTTCTGATGTCATTAATGATGCTGCTTCTGAGGGCGAGTTAGTTGCATTTTTGCTGATTAGAAGTATGATTATTTTAGTATAAGTCTTTAGATTTTTATTGACCAGAGTCTTCAGGGAGTCGAGATACACGAGGATTTAATCTCTTTTTTTTCTATACACCGTGTAGAAAAACAATTTCTACATGAATGTAGGTTAAGAAGTAGTGAAACATGATGGTAAAGGCTGTCGATGTCATATATATGTATATACTATAGATGGCTATAGGTTGTGCAGGGTGAGCCAGAGAGATATGACGATTTTCATCTACTTATTTCTCAGACTCTAGTTTGATTACAGTAGTGACTGCTGGGGGAAACAGTAGCTCAATAGATGCTGTTTTAGTCAACGTAGAGCAGAGGACAGCACAACATCGTGTGTTCATTGGTGAAAGTTTTTTTTTCTGTGATTGCTACTTAACGGCTATGTCGCATTAAGTTGAGTATTCTTCGTCCCGGTGCTGTGCCCTCTCGCAACATTAAAAAATGGGCTGAAAATTTTCCCAACACCGCTTCTGTCTTGACAGCGAAACCACTCGGCAAGCCACGTACAGTTCGAAAGAGTCATTCTCTTGCTTTGGGAATTTCCACAAATTAAAAATGGCATTAAAATGTTAGTATAATGGTTGTATTTTGAAATTAAAGTTATGATTAATTATCGTGTTATTTCATTTCAAAAAATCGTCAGGTCTCTCTGGCTCACCATGTAAATGTCCTAGTTTATTAACTTGTTTAAAACACTTGGCAAATTGCTGTGGTGTAAGAGGAATAAACAGTTTTACAGGAAAGTAATCAACCTCGGCATGGTCACAGCCCTCTGTCGTTGATTGTTTTCCTATAACAGTACGCCCTGTGAGGTTTTACTGATTCCATAACAATGAAGAATTTACAGACAGCCCTTCCTACTTTGGTACTATATAAAAATAGATTTACTTGATCGCTTGATTGAAAAAATGGCATTGCTACCACCTTACTGCTGGAAAATGTAATTAAACTAATAGCTTTGATACTTGAAATCTGATTATGTAGCAAGTCTGACTTTTTTTTCCCGTAGACCCTGTGTCTTCCCGTTATCAAATTACTTAAGTGCATGTAAATGCATTGGATTATTGACCATTTTTGAACAGTTATCAGATTGTGTTTGTACATGTAAACACACTGTCACTACTGCTTCTTGTCTGATCCTGCCATCTCCCACCAGGACGCATGTGCTCTGTAGTAACCAGCGACAAAGAGGAACGCGACAGAGGATTATAAACTCACCAGCCTATAGGAATGACAATAATGATTATTAGAATAATTAATAGGAACTCTTGCTCATTCATGCGATCATCCCATAAGCTAATCGTCTGACAGCTATGTGAGACACAAAAGAGACGCACGAGAGCTTCTCGTGGAACATCCGAAAGTGGGGGAAAAGATGTTTTCATTTTGTTATTGTTTGTTGAGTGTGGCACGGTTGTTGGTGACAGACACGCATAAACCATAGAACCGACCTCCTTGGATTTTCATGCACACTTCTGTAGGGTTGGTGCAAAAAACCCAAAAGATCCATTGAGGAGAATAAGAATGAGAGGTTCAAGCTGACAGGAAGGCTACAGTAACACAAATAGCCACTCTCGAGAACCGTGGTGAACAGAACATCATGTCCGAAAGGAACAGCGTGTCGAACCCTGTTTCGTCTTTTGTTCATGTCTGATGTCATGAGGCTGGTCCTGTGCCCACTGTATCCTCAGATTCCTATTAAACTGTTGGCATAGTGTTTTAAATGTGCCACCTTTTTGTCCTTTTACCACATTTTATTTACGGATCTTCGCAACGTGCCGTGATTAGATTACATGCTACATATAGTAAGTGGAAACATCTGCTCTTTGTTCGAGAGCGACATATGGAAATGAGTTTTATTGGCGAACGTTGTCTGCGTCTGGATTTGTTTGGCCCGGCGCTATCTGTTGTTTGGCCAGGTGGCTCGGGAAACACTGTAAAATTGATGAGAATCATAAGTCACGTTTAAGAACTTCCTGTGTGGGCCAAATGTCTTGCACGTTAAAATATATCATGTGATGACTCGTATATTGTGAATTGTTGCCTCATACAAGCAGAAGACCATAGCAAATAATTAGAAGAAGTACTAAGCATAATATAAAAGTTTGCTGTTTAAGTTTAAACATTTATAGTTTGCGTTTTTTCCCCATTTTCACGACACAGATGGGTTTTTCCAGTCTACTGCAGAAGCGCTACACAGAATTGTGACTCTGGAGGACAGAAGATTTTCTGCAGCTTGAATGCTGTTCCCTGTTTAAAAACCTTCAGGGTGGGAAAGTAGCCTACGAGCAGGGGTGACAGCACAAGCACCAGGCTGTGATATAATACAGTAATATAGGAGAACAATTTGTGAACTTGCATTCAGAGACAACGCTGTACACACTCTGATTGCTTGTTAGGAGCAGAAATGCGCTATAAGTCACCCTCAAATGCATGCTTGAAGTATAAAGGCCATCAGGACCACAGCTTGAAGCAAGTAACATTTCAGAGTTCCTTTACCATTAAAGTTCAGAGGGAGAAACTGAAGCGTTTAGCAAGACCAGAAGGATTTTTTTAAAGGGTAAAATTTGAATCCCCTCAACGGGTTCTTTTCACACGTCGGGCTTTTAGCTGCTGGAAGTAGCCTTCACAAGGTAACTTGAATTCTGCTAGAGAAACAACAACAGTGGAGGGAAAGAAAGCTAAATGGAGCCAGACACTATTAATGAGAAGTGTTTTAGAAAAACGGCGAACTGCAGTGGAAACAGAGAAACAGTTTGTGCACAGAGTTCTGGGGGGAAACAAACTACAACCACAGCGAGTAGAAATGCTTTGCTATTTGAAAAGACTCCCGAACCAACCAGAAAAGTTGAACTCAGGGATGTGGGGCTTTCTTTGTCCTCGTCCACCAAATGTCGGCTATGTTTGACACTGAAAAACAACAAAAGCAACATGCGATTCTCACTACAAGTGAAACACAGCAAGCTAACTTTAACAAAAGCATACAAGCAGTGATAAATGCTCGATAAACTTTGTCACCTAGCCACAGCGTTCTTCAAATCTTTTCTTAAAATGATTGTAAAGTGGTTTATTTTCTTACAACAGCAGGACAACAGGAGTGTTATTTCATTTACGCCAATGTTTTCCTGACGATCGCAATTTTTAAATTATTAATGAACAATACATTGAGCGTTTTCAGCTATAAACAGTCATTCCATCACCAACCTTCAATTTTGTAAAATAAATTTTGAAGTTATTAGAACAAAAACGCCACTTGTCATGTGATGAGAAACCAAAACGCACAAACTCCTCTGTCCTGGAGATTTTCCTGCCTCAGGAAATTTACTGAATCGTACAAAATGCCAACACTCGAGATTTTTTCCATTAATCTCACATAAATGTCTCCTAAAAGAAAGCCTCGCCATATCCCCATATACAGTACTGTCCAAAAGTCTTAGGCAACCTGTTGTTTTTAGGTATAACTTTTGTTATTGTTGTGTTTTTTTTTTTTTTTTTTTTTTAGTTCTGCACTATTGAGTCAGTACAAAAAGATTTTATATTTCCAACAAAAAATTCAGTGTTACACACAAATGTTTTGTATTGTGTGTCAAGAACAAAAGCAACACATTACTTAAGAGACCTGTTTCAGAAAAAACAGAATGAAGGTTGCTGGGTTTTGCATGCAAAAAAAGAAGTAAGTGTGACAGTCAAAGTCTCCAGAAGAGCTGTGACAGATTCTCCGAGACACTCAGTAAAACATACCAGCTAATTACTGTACAGTACGGTTCAGAAATCTTAATCACATGCAAAGATTTGCTGTAAAGGAAAGATGCCTTCAACAATAATGAAGATGTTTTTATATAAAAGAAAGCACTGTAAAGTGCAGTAAACAGTAATAAACTAAAGGAAGGCAGTATTTGGTGTGCCTTTTTCTTACACATTGTTCCCAGGTACAGTGTGCAGTTTTATAAGGAAATTAGCTTTTCAGTTTTACTGAGCGTCTTGGAGAATCTGCCACAGCTCTTCGGGAGACTTTGACTGTCACACTTACTTCTTCCAGGTATTTCAACTGTACTTGGCTAGATGCTGGTTTTGAATGGAAGAGTACTTGGGCTGCGACTGATGACGTTTTTCAAGTACACAAGAACGAAGAATGAGAATCGGCTTTGGTCTCAATAGCGTTGATAAAATGAGGTAAACAATCTGAGTGAAAGTAACACCAGTGCTGGTGTTTTTGTTGTAAAGTAGTAGTAGTAGTAGTAGTAGTAATAGAAGTAGTAGGATTTTAGTCATAGGTACCAGTATAAAAACAAACACTACAGATTGAATGGGCTACAAAATGGACAGGGTCTTGTATTGTATGACTTTAATACACCTGACCATCACACCCATATGTGCTTGTTGAACATGCCATCCCAGATTTATTCCACCTTTGCTGTTATAATAACCTCCACTCTTCTGGGAAGGATTTCCACTAGATTTTGGAGTGTGGCTGTTGGGATTTGTGTTCAATCACCTACAAGAATGTTAGTCAACTCAGACACTGATGTTAGCCAAGGAGGTTTGGGGTGCAGTCAGCATTCCAGTTCATCCTCAATGTGTTCAGTGGGGTTGAAGTTTGAGGTGCAGGTCACTTGAGGTCTTCCAATCCAAGTTTGGCAAACTGTGTCTTCATGGAGCTCACTTTGTGTACAGACGTATTGTCATGCTGGAACAGGTTTAATTCTACTGAAGGGAATTGTAATTCTATAGCATACAGATGTCCAGTTCAGTTCTTTACTTCGAGCTTTTGGGGAAGAACCACATGATGATACCTCTGGCCATATGGCGTGCTTTGCCAGAAATCATTTCAGTCTGCACCTGAGTCCTAATGTTTTTTTGTGTGGAAAAAACTATTTGTTTGTTTGGGTTACATGTAGATTTGAAAACTGCAAGGGGGAGTATTCAATGCTTTGCTTCTTAGCAACAGGCGATTTAGTCCAGAGCACAGTTTGAACTTGGATTTCAATAAAAATGGTAGGACACATGATTACAGTGACTACAGGGCGTTCAAGTATGAGTTTACTGGGTGTTAAATTTGACAAATGTTTGACATCTGAGATTGCGGATTGATCTGCGCTGTTAAACTGGCCTGTAACACTAAGTGTTATTTTTGAGTGTTACCAGATACAGAGTAGAAAACGCAATCCATTTTCACCTGTAGTAAGCAGAGCAGAATCTAAATTTAGCGCTGGTGCCAAACTCTATCCAGCAACTGACACAGGAAGTCGAATATTCCAAAGAATATATTACTTTTCAGATTCTCCAGCAGAACATGGGATCCCAAAAAAAAC
Organism: Scorpiodoras heckelii; assembly: GCA_028566435.1. NCBI lineage: Eukaryota > Metazoa > Chordata > Actinopteri > Siluriformes > Doradidae > Scorpiodoras > Scorpiodoras heckelii. Next base: position 24,137,154 of record JAOVVH010000004.1, read on the forward strand.
CAAAAAAACCCCCCCACAACTTGCAAAGTAAGCTCCTCTTCTGCCTGTATGCTTTCTCAGACTTAGAAACCTGGCCATAACACTGCAGCAGGACACTTAGCCCGGGCTCGGGTTAATCCGAGCAGAGGAGTGGATCGGACCGCTGCTACAAGGTCCCTGTGTGATGATAAACTGCCCTCTCGTCACCTCTGGGTGATGGTAGAGTCAGCAGAACATCTGGATATGGGGGATTATAGAGCCTGGGTAGTGAGTTTAAACAGGATTAGCCATTCCAGCTCAGGTGCTGCACTAATAGGATTAGAGAATCCCTTTTCTTGTGTATCATACTGTTAAGACAAATTACAGGCCATAAAAGACAAAGAAGTGCTTCGGCTGTGTGCAAGGACTTTGAGGAAGTGCCAGCACTTGAGTGGAATCAAGTGCAGTTGCTGTTATATTTAATAATAACGGTACTGATGTTCTACCTAGAATATTATCCTTATTTGTCTTAATGCTTGGTTTATTTTAAGGCCCACATTTAATCAAATCTAACATTCTGATTTATGTGTAAATAATTTTCCCTTGTCATAGAAACCCACATTTTCCTTGATTTTCCAAAGTAAAAGTGGTTAATATAGTTTGTTATTAAAGCTAAGCTTCATAGTGGCTTCATCGACAGATTTTAGCGAAACAAGCTAACTGGACTAGCAACAATCTCTTGATTTATTTTTCTTCGTAATGCCTCTATCACATAAAGAGCCACTTTATTGCTGTTTTTGCGAGTCAGACAGTAAATAGGAACTAATTATAGGTAACATCTAAAGTTCTTAGTGGGAAAGTTAAAATCCGTCGGACCGCACATGCTATGGGATTGGTCTTGATCTGATTGTTTGGATTTGTGGTTTTACTACATCATATGCTTTGAAGTACCATAAAAACTGGTATACCAGTTAATTCTTCTTGGGTCCCCATCGGGAATGTTGCACAGTCCTCATGCTGACGTTTGTTGATGCCCCAGCATTGAATTCTGATGTTACTTGATGTAGTGTTGCAGGCCTGTCTGTCGCAGACGCTGGTCACGTTCATCCAGAGTATTTTTACGGCCACATTTCTGTCGTACGCTTGAGGTTTTGCCAGAATTCTTGTAGCCACAGTACACCCTTGAATTGTTCATACGTGAAAATCCAAACTTTGCTCCTACCTCTGAAATGTTATGACCCATGTCACGAGCTCCGACTATTAAACTGCTGAAAATCACAAAATCGTGATAACTTGCCATTCTCAAGGCGGAAACAGCTCTAGGAGCTTCCACAGATGTCTGTCGCTTTATATACACACTGGCGGACGCGAGCAATGACGTTACTATGTATTTTGCATAGATTCCAGTATCAGATTTTTGGTACCTGAGTGTATAATTTGCATAGAATTGAGAAATTCTCAGTACAGATGTCGCTTATTGCAGTCACAGAACAGTTACTCATTTTCAACTTTGGATATTTTGTTGTAAAACTTCTCTCATCATAACTTTAAAATCTCCTGAAAGTCTCAGAATCAGTCTTGGTTAGTCTTTCCTAGTGCACTAATATGTAAATTTACATTCTGGCTGAAAGAGGTCAATAACTGAAAGAAGGATTGTAGTCTTTAAAGGGCTAAAGAGAAAAAAAAAACCTATAGAAGAATGGCTTTAATTCAAGGATCTTCTCTTGAAAGGAAAGGCTCTTTCATGGCTTTAAGGTTCCTCAGTGAGCGTCTTTGGAGAGATTCATCAATGCCCCAATCAATCAATTGCTCCAGGAAACAAGTCTGATATGTCAGATGCTAGGATCACTTTATATCCTAATAGCACATGTGGCAATGTGTGATTGTGTGTCAGTGAAATCCTGAATATCTGTTCATGCCAGCCTGGCTATCTATTCTGTTTCTACCTCTGTGTGCATATTATTTTTCATTTCTGTTCATAGACAAACAGACATCCGCATGCTGCAAGCACAGCGTTTGCGAGTCTCATAGCCCAGCCGTACTCGTCCATAAAATATACCTTGCTGCACACAATTACCAGCACGCACAGAAAATAGCCTCTCTGCCTTGCATGTTGTTTAATAGTTACGCGTGTTGGTATTTTTTTTCTCCAAAAGCTTTTGGCAGCCATCTGGGTAACTACTTTGCTCGCCAGGTGTCCAAGCACTTGGTTTTTTTTTTTTTTTTTTTTGAAAAGCCACTGTCTGCTATCTCAGCGTCTACTCGGGACAGGGAAGAATTTCACGGCTCATTATCAGCATTCATAACCACACCTAAAGTAAAGGACTTTTCAAGATGTGCTTTTTTTTTTATGGGTTTCCTATGATGAACCATCCACGGAAAGAGCTTTCCGGAGCCAACACCCATCAACGGGTAAAGGAGATGGTTTAGGGTAACTGGAGGACAGCTGTGCTGAAGTGAAAGTCTGTTAGCATGGAAAGGTGTGGTGAGAAGACAGGAAAGGCTGAAATGGTAGGATCAGCCGTGCGGTCTAGTTTTGAGATTAGTGTGATGGAGCGTATCTGTGTGGTTCATCACTTGTTTTTTCTTACCCTGAGTACTGTTTGTCTTTTGTGGCCATGCTGCGATTGATACTGTTAGGGGTTTTTATGTATACTGTATAGATACTAAATCTAACTGTTTGAATGAATTCGGTAAATTGCTAAATGGTGTGCAAATTGGTTGGGTTATTTACATTATGTAAACGAAACTAGGCTTGTGCTAGCGTCATTGCCATATCAGCAGAGCAAATTATTTATCCTAGCTTTGGATATATTGTACACCTAGAATCAGTAATTATTGCTTTGTGCTTTTCTTTCCTTTCTAATGAGAGGTCGTATATGACGGAGTAAGATGACCACATTTCTGCATTTCTACAAGCAACAATATATGGGAAATAATTTTATGTAGGAACTAAAGTTTGACTGGGAAAGTTAAAAAATGACAGACCACATGCACCATAGGATGTTTCTGGAGAATCGAGCAAGTTGGTTGGTGTATTTGTCGCTGGTGTATTTGTCGCTTTAACATGTCATATTTAATTTGCACGGAACTGAGGAGAGCTCCGTTCAGACGTCGCATGTCAGACCGTTGGTGAAATTGTGCTTCCACGTCTCGCAGCTGAGTAGTAAATGATTGGTTGTCTTTCATTGTGTAGATTGCTGCTGTCAGCGTAGAGTAAAAGAGAATCAGGACCAGCCTGGGCCGGCCTACAGGTGAAAATCAGCAATGACCAGGGGCTTGGTGTAATCTCCTTCAGAACGGGCAATTAGGGAATCCTCGGAAGCACCGGGCAACTGAGCTCTTTGTCGCTCCTCATACAGGGATTAAAGCGGCTGAGGGAGACTCCACTGGAAGAATCTTTTCTGCCACATTAGCTTTAGCTAAAAGGATTTCAGTGGTCCAGGAACAGCAGTCCCATCCTATGCCCCCCCCAACCCCTTTCTTGCTCCGTCATCTCTGTCGGACTTTCAATTAACTGGAGTTCCCATTGAAAGTGGTCAGGTTGGGTCGCTCCATAGTGTGTGGGTACCTTGGGTTCATGTCCACATTCTGCAGAGGTGTAATTAAAGCAGAGACAAGACTCAGGTATGGGGACACCATGGGGAGCTAAAGGGGCTTTGTTCAGGCTTTCTTTCAAAGAAACTATGACTCGTCAGCTGAGCCGGTTTGCATGGCTGATCAGCTTGAACAGCTTTGGAGGATGTGGATGGACTGTGTGTGTGTGTGTGTGTGTGTGTGTATGTGTGTGTATGTGCCTGTGAGCTAGCTAACCACTAAAAGTGCAGCGAGTGCTCGGATCACTTCAAAAGGCCAGTCTATCAGACTTACTTGTATCTAATGTGGCGGTTAAAGAAGAATGCCCTGTTAGTCCATCATGTATGGATTATGTGTCATGGGAACACGAGTTTACTTGAAATGTATACGCAGGTAGCAATGAGCTGCTTTGCAAAAGCGATATCAGCGTTACCGTAATACCCACCCTCCACAATGTATATTGATTTGGAAATGAAAATCAAGATTGTAAAAACAGTCATTGTGTTTAGCACACGTTATATGCTGTAGTGCATATTAGTTTTTCTGTGTCTGTATTCGTGTTCAATTTGACATTGTTTAATAGTGCTGGCTGCTCCATCACCAGGGTGGGTCACACTGGCACAGAGCACTGGGCTTGTTAATGCTGTCCTTAATCTCTGCCTCTCAGGAGGGCACTGTGCCCGCTCTCTCCTGCCTGTTTGGAAGAAGTGCTCTCCTAGCACTCTGCTAAGTACCACTCAGCCTGCTTAGACAGGAGAGATGGAGAGTATTAGAACTGCCTCAGGCCATCACCTTGTCTTTAATTGGTTGCCCAGTGCTATAAAGCGCCTGGGGTCCATTTTGAATAGCGTCGTCTTGTCATTCTCGTCCCCGGTGTTTATGGATCCAGTGTTTCGGTGAAAAGTTCATGAAGCCGTTCTACCGCATGAAGCTAAAGATCACTTGGACTGTCATGTTACATGCTGAGATTCTCAAGCCTCCTGATTTGCCGCTGATAAACTTCACGCACAAATAATATAAAATTCTTTGAAATGCTGTGAAAAGCACAATATTAAGGGTGCGCCGAAAATCGTTGGTCGAAAAAGGAGTAAAAACACAGAGAATGCATCACATCACCCTGGAGTGAATTTTGATTTATTAATGAATGACCCACATAAAAATACTTTTTGTTATAAAAAGGTTACCGCTTACGTTTTAGCAGCTATAAACTGCTCTTCGTTCAACAGCCTCTTCTTTTCCCCTCGCTTATGAATTTACTAAGAATTTCAGCTTGTCCTGTTACTGCAAAGTCTTTCCTGTGGTGAAAAATGTACAGGAGCAGCTTTCCCTCAGGTTCAAAGTACTGACACTGGAGACTTCTTCCATAAATTTTAAATAAACTTCTGACAGTAACCTGTACCAGATTTCTCCAGAGCTGCTGTTATAGCAAATTAATTAACGCCTTCAAGCCCTTTCTTGACATCATTGTAATGCATCTGTTTTGTTTTTTTTTTTTTTGCTTTTCCTTTCCTTTTTTCTTAAATAATAATAATAATAATAATAATAATAATATAATACAAATTACACAATGGTTAAAAAGCTAATTAATAACTAATAATTAATAATAAAATAAATAAATAATAATGCAATTAACTTTTTTTCTTTTCCCTGAATTTTTGTTTACATTTGTATAATGGTATATTTTTTAAAACAAAATATTTTGAACGTTTTTGACACATGATCTTGCCAAATTTTTATTGGAATTGGGCGCATCTCTTTTGTCTTGACTGTACTCTCCTTTTTTTTTCTTATGTTATTGGATTTTGTTATTTTTTTTGGTCACTTGGGGTGAATCCTGTTAAGTAAAATGTAATACTTTCTTAAAAGTAAAAAGAAGAGTTAATAGTTGCTAGTCTAGGCCTAGATTCCAGTTCAATTAAACTGAATGAATGAATGAACGGGAATTTTAATGACATAGGAAAAGTTGCAAAGCCAGAGTCACGCAGGTGATTAACAAGCACCGGTTTACAGCACACACGTGTGCATTGCACCCTGTGCGTTTCAAATCCGTGACATGCATTTTGGTTTCATCATCCTCCATGCTTTTTCCGGAGGAAGGGGCTGCGTGTCAGAGGGGTTTTAGGGAATCTGAAATCTGATCCAAGAGCCAAGAACATTCCATCACCGGTGTTGGCCAGGGATCAGTCAGGAGCGCGATGGTGTGAATTACCGTCCTAGCAACCCACAGCCAGGACAGATCTGACCAGCGTGTGTTACACAGGTAGCTGTCAGCCTGACGGCGGGCATCTGTTGTTGCTCGAGTTTCTCTGTTGCTCACAGTGGTGCCCAAGGGGAGTCTTTATTAAGAGCATTTTCTCTGGGTAAAACCTTAACAGATTGCTTATTGATTGGCTGTGGAGCCGAACCATTAAAAAAAAAAAAGAACGAACGACAGAAAAAAACCCTCTTTCACCAGTTGCCTGTCTAACATTTTATCATTTGCAACACTGCAATATCCAGTTTCTGATGTATTTCCTCACATCCTGTTGCCTATACAGGTCTAGCACTGGTGTTCTCGCATATCACAGATTGTAGTTTTGTGTGTGTGTGTGTGTGTGTGTGTGTGTGTGTGAATTATATAATGCATGTAGTTATTTGATCAGTTGATTTATAACCTTGCTCATGACATAATCATCTCCTTCAATCAAGTATAGCTTTCAGAGTTTAACAATAAATACAGGTTGTGTGAAAAGTCAGGATCTTGTAGCAATACATTAAATAAATGGTTTGATCTGAGTATGCTGAGCAAAACACACAAAAACATGATACAGCAGATGAGAAAATGCCCCGAGCTTAAGGACGACCGTGTAGCGTGCATGTTGTAAATAATAAATTCAAAATGAAATATATGTAGTTTTACCCTGCTTGCTTCATGACTTTTTGGACACCTTGTATATATATTTGTCAGTTGCCAGTTCCCACCCGCTAACTAGCTCTCGACCAACCAGGGAGGATGAAAGCTAACAAATGCTTCATGTGTGACGTGAAGCCACCGCAAAGATTTTTGAACTGCTTCTCATGTTAAATCATAGTGCGATGGAAAACTATCCGCTCCTTTCCACATGCATAATCTCACAAATGGTCCTGATTGGTTAATGTCACTATGATTGACAGGGGAGAGACTAATGACATCCCTCACACCTAGATAACTTGAAACACACCAAGCTGTCTCCACTCTTTTGGACTTTTGGTTTGTATCTGCCCATTAAGGAAGAGCCGGATCAGGTTTGACTCCACCCCCTTGACTATTGGTTCTGCAGCAAGTGCTACCAATTTTATTTATTTTTATTTTTTTAAACTACAATTGAACTTGCAATCTCCTGACAATAAGGCAAACCCTGTTCCTTTTTGTTTGCAGGCCCATAATAGATATGCAGTAGTGTGCAAAAGTCTTAGGCACACTATTGTTTTTAGGTACAATTTATTTATTTTTTTTGTCAGTACAAAAAGATTTTATGTTTCCAAATGTTACTTTTCCAACAAAAATTTTATGTTTGTGAGTAATAAAAGCAACACATCACATAAAAGACCACTTTTCAGATAAGAAGCATAATGAAGGCTGGTGGGATTTGCATGCAAAAAAAAGAAGTAAATGTGACCGTCAAAGTCTCCAGAAGAGCTGTGGCAGATTCTCAGTACAACTTCAAAAATAATGATGTTTCTACATAAAAGAAAACACTACAAAGTGCAGTAAACAGTAATAAAGCAGAACAGAGTTCCTAGGTACAGTGTGTGCAGTTTTATAAGGAAATTAGCTTTTAAGTTTTACTGTCTTTGAGAATCTGCCACAGCTCTTCTGGAGACTTTGATTGCCACACTTGCCTTTTTT
>JAOVVH010000004.1:24160533-24172257 GCA_028566435.1 Scorpiodoras heckelii
ATTGGCGCCCTGTCTAGGGTTGATCCTGCCTTGCACCCTATGCCGCCGGCTAGGCACCAGCTCTCCCATGACCCTGGGGACAGGAATAAGTGGTTAAGAGAATGAATGAATGAATGAATGAATTTCCAAATGTTACTTTTCCAACAAATGTTACAGAAAAATGTTTGTATTTCAGTAACGAAAGCAACACGTTACATAACAGACCACTTTTCAAACAAAAAACATAATGAAGGCTTCTGGGTTTTGCATACAAAACAAGAAGTAAGTGTGACAAAGTCTCCAGAAGAGCTGTGGCAGATTCTCCAAGACGCTCATTGAAACTTACCAGCTGATTACTGTACAGTACGATACAGAAGTCTTAGACACATGCAAAGACTCGCTGTAAAGCAAAGATGCCTTTGAATATAACGAAGATGTTTCTATGTAAAAGAAAACACTATAAAGTGCAGTAAACGTTAATAAACTAAAGGAAGTCAATATTTGGTGCCTTTTTCTTAAACAGTGTTCTCAGGTACAATATGTGAAGTTTTATAAGGAAATTAGCTTTTACGATTTACTGAGCATCTTGGAGAATCTGCCACAGCTCTTCTGGAGACTTTTATTTAATTTCAAGGTAACCGTGTTAATATATACCACTATTGTATATGTTTACACTTTACCTTGAAATTAAGCATTTTATTGTATTTAATTTCATTTCATTACATTTTATGCCCTAAAACATTAATCCACCCATGTTACCTGAACACTTTTACCCCTGTGAAATGTCTGAAATCTTCTACATAAGTTACAGAAGGTTAAGCGGGAAGTTGCATCATCCAAACTACTTAAAATCATATAAATAGATTTGATTGCTGCATATTTACGTATATCTCAGTTATGCTGTCACCTTTAAATAGTTCATTTTTATTACGTTTAGCAGGCGCCCTTATTCAGAGTGACTTACGAAAGTGCTTTGTAGCCTCTATCAAAAACACATCCTCGTGCTAGTTTACTAGGTCGGGGACTAAGAATAGCACTGAGAAATCGTTTTGAAAACTGGGTTTTATGTTATTAGCATTAATTAAAGAATATGAAAAAAAAGAAAGAAAGCTAGCCTAAACGAAGTGATAAGACAAATAAAACAAAATATTCAGTTATGACCAAAGAAATAGTGCCGTATAAACAGAGGATGTTTTTGTCTGTCTGCACGTAGTCATAAACTGGAAACAAACATCTCAGCAGATGGAAGATTTAGCTCTGGCTTATTATTATGAATTATTCATTTTTATTTATTTATTTTTTAAATTAATTATTATAAGTGAAATAATTTTTTTTAATTATAATAAAAAATTAAATATTTATAAAAATAGAAATAAAATGTAAAATAAAGTAATAAATTAATAATAAATAAAAATATCAATCATTAATTAGTATTTTTTATTCCTTTTTTTGGCATGGTAGCGAGTCGTCATAACCCAAGTCAAAATTTCCCAGCTGTCTGCACACTTGAACTTTTTATGGAGATTTTTGTATGTCAATAAATACAAACGGGGATGTCAGGGACATAGCTTGTACAATACAGGTGACCAAGATACACAACTAGAAGAAAAGAAGCCTTTCCGAATTTTCTTTTGTAACTCCGTCGGAAATGTTTGGTTCAGATTGGCTTACACAAGCATTTACATCCAATTTTAATAAAAAGGTAGATAAATGAGGCCAATTGTCTGGAAAGAGACCCAGAAAAAATGTGAATGTTGTCTGTTATGAGTTAACACTCAGTTTTTTTTAATCACGTTTTCTCAGATTCAGTGTTGAAATAAAAAGTTAAATATTTAAGAGATTCAGTGGCTTTCTGGCACCACAGTCATGGAACGACTCTGGAAATGGAGACATTAACTTGAAAATGTACTAAACACATCAGACATTTTCACAACCATGACTCCCACACACTCTTTGCCAGTCTGGATAAATTTGAGTGAGCAATACTTACTGTATTGGGATCTGTTTGCATGTTTACATCAAACTGAAGCCACTGAAGTAGTGAAGTCATGTCTATCCAGCTAAACCATCTTTTCCAAAGCTCACTTTGAGACTCGGAGGTCTGCTGAAGGACCGACAGAGGAGCAGATACGACTAACTCTCCTCACAGTTTTTCTGTTGTTTCTTTCCGACTCCAGAAAAACACGATCAATCCACTAGCATCATTGTACTGATCACTTCAGAAAGCAGTATTGACAGCTAGGAGCCAGCTAAACAACCCGAATCAGCACATTGAAGCAGGCCAGATTGGATGGGGATGGATTGAAAAAAATTCTGTACAGCTTTTTTTTTTTTTGGCACTTTAGAGAAGTAAGAAGTTAAACATCTGAGAACTAAGCAAGCTCTTACCACATCTCATTGTTCATGACCTCAGAATGGTGCAATTCTTAATGACCTGTACCTTTGATAAAGTAAGTCATGGTCTTGTAAACAGCGGTTATTTTTTTTTAGCAGAATGAACTGTAATTGCACTGTTCTCACTTTATGTACTGGCTTGCTTTATTCCCACCATAAAATATTTACTTAGTTACTCCCTTGCCATTTCTCAGCATTCGGTCCTGTCTATGTCTCTGCAAGGAACAATATACTTGCACATTTTCTTGGCTTGTTGTTTTGAGTTTTGCTTAAATGAAAATCCACATGGTTGCTAGGACGTACAACTTTGGTTTGTGGAGGGCAAAAAAAAAGCACACACATACTCATATATTCCCAGTTTTATTCCATGAAGAGGATAAAAACTGTGCAGTAATGCATTGTGTGAGCAGTAGTACAGGACACATGATGGCGTGCACTTTTATAGGAAAGTAATTCATGATTGGTGGAGTGATAAGGCAACAACTCAGAGCCTGATGAGGTGAAATGTTTTCCTATAACAGCACATAGTCTTTTATTCCACTTATTCCTCAATTTGCTAATGATGAATTTTATAATTTTATAAAACTAAACAGTCATGGTTTTTAGCACATCGGAGCAAATGTATACAGAAATTGTTGCATTTGTTGCTATCATTCGATAATGCTAAGGCTACAAATAGGCCTCTGTAGTTACGAGGATGAGTCAACAATTATCCGCACTCTGGCTGTAGAATTTATTATAATCAACTTTCAGAAAAGACAAATACACCATTTTTTGACCTAATCTCCCTGTTTTTCAATACACTTTGTCTATCTGTCAACAAGCTTTTGTGTTCCCTCATTCAAAAATATTTTGGGCTGAGCTCCAAGCCACTGTCTTCACTTCTTCATCAAACATGAATCTTCATCCTCGTAGGGCTTCTTTCAGCGGACTAAACAGCTGATGGGGACTATAGGGAGGATGCTTTAAAACCTCAAAACACTTTCTCCATAATGTGCACAAAGTCTGCGAAACATATCGGCACCAGACACACCCTCAGACCACAAAAAAAATGAATCAATGCACGCTGCACTTCTCTTCTTCTTTTGTGCAAATCACAAGTGTTGGAGCCATTGTTTCTCGCACCGCAGTCACGAGTAAAATGACGTAACACATTCAAACCTGCACAGCAGTGACTGGGGAGACAGCAACCTCGCACGGAAAGTGCTAAGACAATGCGGCCAAAAGAAGGTTTAATATAACCAGAGTGCGGATCATTTTTGACTCGCCCTCGTATATAATTGGGACGCCAAACTAGTGATAGGGACAAAACTACCAATACTGAGTCTGAGTCAAGACCAAGGCTTTGGGATTTTGGGGTGGTTGAGACCAAGGCGAGAATGGGACCTAAAAAAAAGTCTGTTTATGCCTACATGACCAATATTATATATAAAATGCATAGAACCAGACAATACAATGCGAGTTAATTATATTGTTTTTTTTATTAATGTGTATAATTATTTTAAGAGTATAAAAAATGGAAAAGTTTTTATTGTCAGTATGGTGGGAAATAAAGGTCTCCAGGTCCAGCTAAATTTTTTATCGTGGTGCAATTGCATTAATCGCAGTTTTAACGCACATTTTGGTTTGTGTTGTACATGCAGGTCGGCATCGTATGACCATTGAAAATGAAAGAGAAACGACTGCTGAACGTTGCCTCATTATTCACTTGATAAAAGTGAAATATTAATGATGATTGATGTCTTTTTGTTATTTTAAATAAAAAAAAGTGTTGACTTTTGTTCATCTGATATACTGATTAGAGTTGGGGTTTAATTAAAGGCATCAATACGCCAATTAATGTAATGTGGCACGTTGCAACTGAAGAGTAAGGTTATGTTCCAACCACAACCAAAACATACGTTAAAAAGTTAAAATACATCACCCACAGTTCATAGATATTTCGTCACATTTATTTCAAAAGTGCCTACAGCGTATAACATGAGTCTGAACGGTGTTGTTTATCATGTTAAATACAGCCGAGTGTTGTAATATAGAACACAAACGGTGAAATCAGATGTCCGCTGTTGATGACGTTGCAGGGCGTTTCAAATGGAGCTGTTTTAGTGACCGAGTTCCCTACGAAGTGCCTTTGGGATTCTGTACCCTGTGTAGTGTGTAGCAAGCAGGGATACAGATTAGGGACACTTGCGATCGGAATGCAGCATAAAACGAGTAACATAACGGTCAATTTTGTAATGGACGGCGCCGCTGGTTTGCGTAATTTAACTCGTTTTTAATTTGCTTTAAAATTTTTAGAGGCATTAATTTGTTTATTGCGATCAATTCTTTAATGCGCTAACGCGTTTGTTAATGCAATCATTCGTCAGCACTACTTTTAAATATCCTTTCGAGGGATTCGAAAGCGTTAGACTCATGTACAGGTGAAAAGTGCGACTGCTTCAAAGGTCTCTGGTTTCTCCAGCTTTTCCGCTACGTGTTCCGCTATGTGTTCAATCTGCACCAATTCCATACCACTGATGTGTAAGAATGTAAACATGTACAATCACTTTGAAAACGTTTATTTGAATTAATCGTGAAAGTGGTCCAGCACTAATATGGTTATTTCGTTGTTGTTCTATAGAGACACAAGAGAGAGAGAGAAGCTAGCTGCGTCTGGCTGTCTGACGAGTGTTGGAGCTTTCTATAGTGTTCAGCTTTGTACTATAGAGGCAGCTTTGCTACATCCATGATATGCACGGGCATGATTCAGCACAGTGCTGCGTCAGGTTTCATTACATGGTTGTCACATTTAATAGTATACAACACTGTAGCTACAGACAAAAGGTCACACCTTCCTCCATCATTCACACCAAGGCAAGTTCTGGTACCTTGGACTACAGATGGCTTGAAGACTCAAACTAGTGAAATATGTTAGATGGCAAAGTAACTATCTAGAGACACATTGATACACTCAGCAGCCACTTTATTAGGAAAACCTGAACATTCATTCAATTATCCATTATGCAGAACAACACATTACGTCCTGCAGATACAGGTCAAGGTTTGAAAAAGATCAGATGAGTTTGTGAGCCCACTTTAACCTCAGATTCCTGGTCTTAGCTTCTGAGATGTTCTGATGCTTTTCTGGTTTAACAGAGTGGTTGTTTGAGTTATTGTAACCTTAGTGGCAGCTTCAACCCGTCACGCCATTTTTCTCTGACCTCTCATTAAGAAGGCTCATAAAACTTCCACTCACTGGATATCCAATTCTCTGTAAGCTCTAGAGACTGTTTAGTATTTTTGTAAGAAAATCAGCAATTTCTGAAATTGTCAAACCAGCCTGTCTGGCACCATCAGCCATGCCATGGTCAAAGTCAGTGAGATCACATTTTCCCCAATTCTGATGTTTGACACAAACACTAACTGGATGTCCTGATTTCTGTCTGCATTGTGTAATATGCATTGTGCTGCTGCCACTTGATGGCGAATGTACAGTATGTAAAATAGGAGCTGTAGCTTGCAGCTGAAACAGAAATCTGTAATGCTAACAAGACAGAATCTTGTCATCTGGTCTTTTCCATCCTCTAGCAGAAACTGAAACTGTTTTGATCAGCTTTTAGAATTGGATCTTTGATCTGTAAATAGGAAACACACTTTGTACTTCACTTTGTGCTTTGTAAATCAGGATGAATCAAAAGATTCTGCAGGGATTACTGGACATTAATTCCACCATAATCCCCTAAAGAAAATTCAGTAACGTCAATAAGGCGCTCCCAGTCTTCACAGTGGGAAAGGCGCTGCTCAGAATCGTGTCGAACAGAATTGCGGGACAGCAAGGGGAGAGAATTTGAATATGAACTGTTTAGTCTTGGAGAAGACAACTGGGAAAAGGAGCATGTATTGATTGCACGAGCTCAATTACTGAGTCATACAGTCCACATCTTCCAGAGCCCTTGATCGCCTCGCATCCTTTGTGCTCTTCATTAATACCCGAGCATGAGCCCTGTTCCTTATTAATTCATATGCACACGTCCCTGACACAGAACAGGACCCCCAAGTCCAGTCTCTGCTTTTTCCCTATTACTTTCTTTCCCCTGACCTGCTGCGTTAAGTTGCATGATTTATATGTCGGCCTCTCCTGCAAACACACTTCCTCAGCCTTGTCAGACATGACAGTGGGAGTATCTGTGGGTGATTAATGAATTTGTGTCTGTCGCTGACTTCAAAACATCTTCATTTAGACTTCAGGGCTACTTATCGGCTGAAGCGAGGAGGCAACGGTACTCGGAGGATTAGTTCTCGAGGTAACCCTGCAGCCATCGCTGCGAGATGCTGAGGATTTAATCTGGACAAGATGAGCAGGACCACGGCCTTCCAAAAAAGCCTAATTTCATTTACATTTTCATTTTTAATGGATACTTTCAGCTTGTATTGGCGAGGATGCAATACAAGTGTGTCGCTGAGTGGCTGATGGTAGCTTAAAATTCCCGTGAGATGGCTTCTTAGCTCTGGTTTGATTGTGCATGTTGACTTATTTCCTTCTAAAAAAAAAAGGGATTCAGAGTATCAACTTGTGGAAGTACTTGATACAGTTCTCTTGCGCAGCAGCTGATAATATTCGAGATATGCCACACCTCTGCTTTATCTAAACCAACGATGATAACACTGAATGACCAAACATTTGGACACCTCACCCTCACAATAATATGTGCTTTTTTTGAACAACCTGATCCATATTTTAAGTCCGTCATGTCTGTTAAAATGATCTTCACTCTTCTGTGAAGGCTTTCTGCTAGATTTTGGAGCACAGATTTTGTGTTCATTCACCTTCATGAGCATTAGTGAGGCAGGCACTGATGCTGGGTGAGGAGGTCTGGGGTGCATTCGGCATTCCGGTTCATCCCAAAGGTGTTTATTAGGGTTGACGTCAGGGCTCTGTACAGGACACTCAAGTTCTTCCACTCCGACCTTGACAAACCATGTCTTCAGACTAGTTCCATTGAAGGAAAATTGTAATGCTATAGACACAAATCCCAGTTCTTTCCATTGGCCCGACCACTTGGCCCTACCCCTCCATTTTGCACACTCCTGTGTAGGGTAGTATGTCCAGTTTCTGTTGGGGATTGAGGGTTAGTTGTCATCTAGCCCTTCAAATTGACTTCCAAACAGAGTGTTCTTTGATGCAGTCTCCAAATGCAGCAATAAATGAAAATTCCCAGAATGCTTTGTGAACCGAGGCAGCATAACATGGAACATGGCTGCTGGTGCAGGGAAAGACGCCCATAAATGTGCATCTTTGCAAACTATCATACAAAAATTTTTTTAATACTTTGGAATAACGTAGTTTAATGCAGATGCAAAGAAATTTGTGCTTGGATCGTTATAACACGCATTTCAGAAAAATCGCTATTCACGATTTCAGTTGTATGGAGGCCCTGAGATGTCATCAGTTTACAATTTTAGTTATATACTGTTTTTTATGACCGTGTATAGTGTTTTTATGGCAGTTCAGTACACTGAAATAGCCAACGTTTATGCATGTGTCCTGGTTGATGATGCATCGAGTGGTGTCGCATTTCCTACGTAAAGTCTTCAGCCCCTTACCCTTTGTGGCTTCGTTTTGAAGAGCGACTACCCAGTCGAGGGCACTCCAAAGCTAGGGGTAGGGCCAAGAGAAGGGAATTAATATTGGGCCAAAGACTGGAGCCTATGCAAAATACATAACAATGCTACCTATGCACATCATTGGTTGTGTCCGCCAGTTCGTATATAAAGTGATAGACATCTATGGAAGCATCTAGAGCTGTTTCTGCCATCAGAATGGCAAGTTATCACGATTTTGTGATTTTCAACATAGTTTAATAGTTGGAGCATTTTGGAGGTAGAAGCAAAGTTTGAATTTTCACGTATGAGCATTTCAGGGGTGTAGTGTGACTACAAGAATTCTGACAAAGCCTCGAACTTATGACAGCAGTGTGGCTGTAAAAAGACTCAAGAATTGTTTCACATGATGGGTGTGCACCACTGCCTCAAATAACTAATAATAAATAAATGGTAATTCAATGTTAGGGCCTCAACAAACATCAGTGTCAGGACTGTGCAACGTTCCCTCCAAGGTCCTGTTGGGGACCTACCAAGTATTGACTGGTGTACCAGTTTTTCTGGTACTTCAGTGTATGTTCTAGATAGAATTTAACTGGACAATCAGTTTAGACTACATACATTTAAGGAAGTAAGGAAGTGATGCACTTCCATCCATCCATCCAAACTTTTTTTTTCAAGGTTTTAGTATCATATTGATGTCTATAACACTAAGGGACAGTTACAAAAAGCTCTAAAATGTAGTTTCCTGGCTCTTTATGGGGTCACTTGAGGCCCTGGGTTTAAACTTTAGTTAAAACTTGCAGTTTTTCACCAATTACCAATTGAATATAAAGTGCATGTTTCTTGGCTACCTTAGACGTCACTCTGGGAGGATGTAGATTGGATGCAGCATGATTTAGTGGCAGATCTCTTTCTTCACTCTTTAGGTATAGGTTCACCAGTTCTTTTCTGAATGAACTTGGTCTTGGACCCAATTTGCAAGAGCACTTAACAGCCAAAGTGGCATTGTCCGAGTAAATTTGCAGGAAGAAAATCTCAGAACGCTAACTCTGTCCCTCATCCTGATCTTTTGTAACCTTACATACAAGATGGATCGTACAACTTTTTACGGATTTACAATTGCAAAACTATGCTGATTTTCTGGCTTCTGCTGCAAAAGTGCATCAGCCAAGTGTTATTAATCAGAACCAGATTCTTCACCGTGGGAGTGAGGACGTCGTAAGCACGGCTTGCCCAATCTTCTGCTGTGAGAATGGCACCGATTATTAAGCAGTTGTGAAAGCGGCCAGTCGAAAGTTGTCAAAAATGTGCATTCCCACTGAGTTCCAGATCTGCTGCTTTAAGGGTTTGTCTCTTTTCTGTTTCGTATCAGTCACTGGCACTGTAAATTGTTTAAGCCAAAATTGAAGACTTTCTTCCTGGATTCTGTATTTTTCTCGTGGCTTATGTGTCTCTTTGGATTAACCGAGGCTGCTGATTTTTTTTCCTTCTTGTGGTCTCAGGAAGCAAATGCCAGGGATAAAAAAACACCTTATTTAACCTTTTGTGAATTTTCGAGGTCTGCTAAAGTGCTCTAATAAAAGGGGCCCCAAGTCTCAAGTGTAGCATGAGCACAGTTTATGGTTGCTTGCAGATATGGATGACTAGCTGCCTATGGCCTTGTTAAAGCAGCACTTCCGCAGTTCCAGTTCTGCACTTCTCCCTATCTGTAAAATCGCAGTGTCAAAGAAATATACATTCACGTTAATATGAACACCTGCATACCTGCTCATTCATGCAATGAGCCGGTCAGTTAACCATTTTGCAGAAGCCCAATGCATTAAAAAAGCAGATACAGGTCAAGAGCTTTGTTCACACCAAACATCAGAACTGGGAAAATATGCCATCTCTGTGACTTTGACCAGATGTTGCTGATCTCCTAGGATTTTCACACATAACGGTCTCTGGAGTTTACACAGAATGGTACAAGAAAAATCCAGTGATGGTTGCCAGAAAGGTTACCGTAACTACTATCCTAAAGAGTAGATAGCTACTCTTTGCAGTCATGGTGTACAGAAAAGCAACTCCGACCTCACAACTTTGTGCTACAAGATACAAGATGTGCAGAAGATCACATCAGGTTAGACTCCTGTCCACCAAGAACAGGAATCTGAGGTTACAGTAGAAATGAACCATTTTTTCCTTTTTCTTTTTTGCCGCGTGAGAATCCATGAATGTTCATGTGTACACATGTTCCTAATAAAAGGCATATTTGTGTAAGCATACTCGGGTATATGAAATGTTGATGTTTTGCCATACTGCAGTGACAGTATACAATAATATTTCATATTTTTTGTACGTCACGTGTCACTAGAGATTACTGTCATGCTCTTTCACATGTAGAAGCGATTTATAAATGCTCAGTTGTTCCTGAGGTCACCTGGCTGATGAGTGAAAACGAAGCAGAAAGAAAGGTAGGAAAGTGTTGGCGCACGTCATGGACAGGAAGAAGCTAACCAATAAGTATGTGCTCTTCATATCAGATTCTTTCCCAACTGGACTTTATAGCTCTCAATGTCTCAATGACACCAGTAACTCGACTCTCCATTGCGATGATGGAGATGGATCTTTCCTGCCTCTCCCATAATCCCTTGCTTGATGGATCGAATTGCTGAAACAGGCAGAGTAGAGCAAGGGCAGCTTGGAACAAATTATTAAGCTACGTCACGGTTGCTGATTCATACGGACCTGTCAGAAAAAGAGGCCCTAATGAGGTTCTCGAATCGATAAGCCTTTAACGGTAAAACGCTCTGATGAAGTAGGATGGCATCTCCTGCAGCAGAATTTTCCTCTTCCTGTGTCTTTCACACCAGCTTCATGGGCCTTGGTGGAGGTGCCAGTGGCACGGACGTGCTTCCCGCCAGACAAGTCATCAGTGAGAAAGCTACAAAAGAATTTATTTGCAAGTATTGACCAGAAAAATGAGGAAGACAGGATAGGACGTCTTTCCCAGCTGGGCAGGAAATCTCATTTCACTTTTCTTAGAGCTCGGGTAATTTTATTAGCATTCGTACACTGCATAATAAGCCAAATTTCTCTGAATGTTCATTACGTGAAATAAAATAAGTCACCTTCATTTGAATATAGTGCTTAAATTGGATGCTTCAGATTGCATGGAAAACAGAGGAAAATCTGTTGCTTGCAGGTTGCTCAGTTGAGTGCTTAGCAGACCTAGGAGTTGTAACTTAGGCTTAGGTAAATAGGCTTTTCTGAGATATTGTAGACATGGTGAATTATTTTTTATAAATCACGATTTTTAACTGTAAATTCAGCTGTAAAATGTTAATACTTTAAAATATTTTTTGGTGTAAATTTTTATAAAATAAAATGTTTTATATATATAATTAAAAAAAATTATTATAAAATATTCTTTTTTAAAATATGAAAAGGCATTTATTTTTATAAACATTAAAGTATTATAGAAAATATTTTTTTGTTTTTTGTGTTGGTTATTGTGAATAATTATTTTTATAAATTATGATTTTGTTTGTGTAAATTCAGCTGTAAAATATTAATACTTTAAAATGTTTTTTGGTTAAAATTTTTATAGTATTAGAAAATATACAGTACCAGTCAAAAGTTTTGACACACCTTCTCATTCAATGTTTTTATTATTTTCTTTTTTTTTCCTACATTGTAAATTAATACTGAACACATAAGGAATCATGTAGTAAACTTAAAAGTGTTAAACAAACCAAAATATGTTTTAGATGTTAGATTCTTCAA
>JAOVVH010000004.1:24204970-24223403 GCA_028566435.1 Scorpiodoras heckelii
CGTTTCCCTGATAGGTACGCCTTTTTTCAATGTCCACCAAACGCTCCATCGCCCACACCAAACCAGGCGGTTTACAGTCTCCTCCCCAGATCCCTGCTGTCAGTCTGTCACACATGTCATAGTCACATCACTCACTGGTTCAACATGACTAGCCACGTTTTTCACGTGAATGACTTATCCCATACTAAACTGAGCAATGTGGCTATGTAATATCGGTATGTAGATACATTACATCACAGTACACTTTTCTGAGATATTGCAGATTTTTATTTTAATAGTACTACAACCTGATTGGGTATTAAGATTTTGTACTGTAAAAATGGTAAGATTTTTTTTTTGTTTCTTTGATTTTTTTTTTTTTTTTTGCAACATTGCTGGTTGTGCTAGAATTATGAAATATACAGTACTGTTCAAAAGTCTTAGGC
Organism: Scorpiodoras heckelii; assembly: GCA_028566435.1. Taxonomy (NCBI): domain Eukaryota; kingdom Metazoa; phylum Chordata; class Actinopteri; order Siluriformes; family Doradidae; genus Scorpiodoras; species Scorpiodoras heckelii. The sequence goes on from JAOVVH010000004.1 coordinate 24,205,396, forward strand.
ACCCTATTGTTTTCTTGTAGAATTTGACACAGCTCTTCTGTAGACTTTGACTGTCACACTTACTTCTTTTTTTTTGCATGCAAAAAACAGCAGCCTTCATTATGTTTTTGTCTGAAACGTGGTCTGTTGTGTAATGTGTTGCTTTCATTACTGGCATGCAAACATTTTTGTGTAACGTTTAATTTTTTTGTTGGAAAAGTAACGTTTGGAAATATAAAATCTTTTTGTACTGACTCAATAATGCGGAACTCAAAAAAAAAAACCCTCATGAATAACAAAGGTTGTACCTAAAAACAATAGGGTGCATAAGACTTTTTCACAGTACTGTATGTATATATTGTTTGCCTTTTCACTCCCTTCTGCTTAACACTTAAAACGATACAATACTCCTTTTGGTAGTTTGAATTGCATAAACTTATTTAGTCCATAAAACAGAATGGATTTTTGTCATATCCGTTTTTATCATGCACAAAAAAGGCCCGGAGGGCAAATGAAAATATTATTTTCTGTCTTTATTTAGTTGTTAATCCCAAAGCACACACTAGTTAGAAAACACAGAGTATATTTTTTTTTAATTAACGTCTGTAAGAAAAAAATATACAGTTTGATTTCACAGGAAATACCTGCATTTAACACAGAACAATGTGAAGTAAATGTAATGTTTTCGTTGCATAGGGAAAGATTATGTCCATGTGAATCACACTAAATGACAGTAATGAGATGTTATTATTATTATTATTATTATTATTATTATTATTATTATTATAATAACTTCCTCAATTAAATTTGTCATTAAAAAAAGGGAAAAGGGAATAGTAGAATCAAAATGTCCAGGTGGAATGAATAGGCCAATAGGGTAACCGTTTCTATGGTAACATCTGCCTAGTTACAGGGACTAAATAGCGTTTGTTATAACGTGCACAATCAGAATGACAACTCTGCCATTATGTGGTAGAAATATCCAGAACTTGTTTATGTTTGTGCTAAGTCAAGGTTTTATTTCTCAATATCTCACATTTCTAACATGCTAATGTGCACGCAAACGAACTATTCATCCTGTGCTTTGTGTCATTTTGCTCATATGAAAAGGTTGCCATGTCATTTAAATGTCAGTTCTTGAATGCTTTTAGTGACCATAAAAGTACCAAAGAAAACTAGAAGTCTGGCTTGTGAGACTATATCGTATGGTCACATTCCCCCCATGATGGTAAAATTCATGTACTCTGCATTATTTATTTCTTTAAATACTTTGCTCAACATGCGCCTTGTCTCCGAGTCAGCCAGTGGCTTTAGCTAATGAAGAGACGGGTCAGATTACTCTCACAAATCCAGCACAGGCAGTATGAGGTGCCGAATATAAACTCGCTAACTTTCAGCAGAGTGGAAAAGCCAACATTTAAAGCAGTGCGTGCAACATTCAGCAGGCAGTCCTGACTCCCAGAGAGAAAGTATTTCCCCGGCACTGCAGTTCTCGAACTCTACAATACTGAGAAGCTTGGAAAGTGTTAACGGTGCATAACTGCCAGGTGGAATGATTTTGTGTTTAAATTAATCTGGTTTTATCGTGCCCTGTGCTCATTTTGCATAAATATTCTATTACTAGGACAAACCTAAAAATTGAAAATACATGTTCCAGTCTCTCCATAGTCAAATTAAAAAACAAACAAGTACTATATTCAAGGGTGGACAAATCAGACTTGTATTAGCTGATGGCAGCTTTAATGTGTCTGCCTAGTCCCGTGCGGTGGTTTTCCTCTATCCTAATTGACTAGGATAAAATGATCAGTAGTTAATGTAATAAGGTATTGCTAGCTAGTTAGAAAACATGTCTATTAATTTGCAGGTAGGGCCATAATTATTTTCTAGGGAAGTGTCTGAGCTAAAATTGTGTTTGTGTGCTCTAAGAAAAGTCAAAGATTTTGGCCAGCATTTGGCTATGTTTTAGCTTTTTTTTTTTTTTTTTTTTTTGCAATGCACATAAAATATATTATTACTTATCTCAGACTAGCATGTTTTTTTCCCTCACATTTGCTCTCGAAGTGACTGTGTGTTGTAAGCCAGAGAGATATCTGGGGTTTTATGCTGCACTTTCTTTTAGAGATTGCACAGTAAGACTTTTTCTTTTCTGATGCCCAATGCTGATATTCAGTCCTTGAGTATTAGCTAATATTGTTACTCTCCTGATATCTATCTATCTATCTATCTATCTATCTATCTATCTATCTATCTATATATCTATCTATATATATATATATATATATATATAAACACAATTAAGTACCAGTTTTGCCAGAATTCTTGTAGTCATGGTGCACCCTTGAAATGCTTATACGTGAAAATCCAAACTTTGCTTCTACCTTCGAAATGCTATGATCCATCTCACGAGCTCCAACTATTAAACCGTATTGAAAACCACAAAATCGTGATAACTTGCTATTCTCAGAGCGGAAAAGCTCTAGAAGCTTCCATAGATATCTATTGCTTTATATACGCACTTGGCAGACGCAACCAATGACGTGCATAGGCGGCGTTGCTGTGTATTTCGCATAGGCTCCTGTACCAGTTTTTTGTTACTTGTGTGTGTGTGTGTGTGTGTGTGTGTGTGTGTATGTGTGTGTGTGTGTAAGATAGATAGATAGACATATTGATTGATTGATTGATCCCCCCAAAAAACAGTACTAGATGAAAAACTGAAATATTTAAGAAAACTACAGAAAAAAAATGCATAGCTACAAAAAGCCAAAATGACTTGCATAAAGCTGTAGCTTTCAGTTCATCCCACAGCTTCCAGTTCATCCTGAAGGTGAAGGAAACTCGAGTTCTTCCACTCCAACCTTGGCCAACCATGTCTTCATGGAGCTTTACTTTGTGCACAGGAACAGTGTCGCGCTGGAACACAAGTTATTTGGTTCTCTTAGTTCCAGCGCAGAGGAATCTACACTACGGCATACAAAGGCATCCTGTTCAACTGTGTGCTTCCAACTTTGTGGCAACAGTTTTGGGAAGAACCACATATGGACATGACAGTCTGGTGTCCACATACTCTCGACCATATAGTGCACACTCCAAACGAAAACTTTCCAAAGCATTCCAAAAGTCCAAGAGTTTTATTTTCCGTTCTTTGGATGCTAGACGTAGAGTAAAAAAAAAAGTTGGTGGTCACTTGCCACTTGATACATGTCCATAAAGCAGCTACCATGGCACTCAGACTAGTGAGTTGTCCATCACTGTATATTTAATGCCATCTTCATTTTACACCATCTGTGGTTCATTCCCATTAGCAAAATCAGCTAAACATTCCTAGTTACCACGTCACCTGCCTAGTGAATAGTATGCCAAAAAAGCACACCATCTACTGGGAATTATGTAAACATTTATGAAACATTTGACAGGAAACACACACTCACTCTTAAACACTTTTGCAGACACCTTTATTTGCTCTCCATCTTTAATGTATATACACACACTAACCTGACAAATCGTGTCCCAGCTGCCACGTCTGTTTGATCATTTCTATGAACCACGCTAACTTTTCAGAGTTATGTATGTTTATTCCAGCTAAATGTTTGGTTCACAGCATGTTTTGACTGACGGATGTGTATATTTTAACAGTTGCACCCCTCACCTCCTCCTGCTATTGATTTTCTTCACTGAGGTGTGGGGGATTCCTGGGGGACATGGGGAGGTCATGCGTTTCTCTGCATTTGGCGCTGATAGATATTTGGCCTCTGCAGCCTAAATCTCCAGGGATTATTGGCTCACCGAGGCCTGAGACTTCATGTCGCATGTTTCGTGTTCAGCATCAGGCAGTTTGACGCTCATCCAACCAAGAATTTGCAATCGTAATTTAAGAGCTAAGATGACTTACCGATATGACCTAGAAACCTACATGTAGAATGCCGATGGTATTCCAGAGATGGACTTGCAGCGTTTCCGATCCTGTCCGGAGTATGTCAAGCCGTCATCGATCGATGGGATCGTCTGCCCAAAGGGCGTTTTTGAGGAGTAAATGTGGAATTCGAAAAGTTTGAAATGTCAAGGAATTTCCTTAAAGTTGCACACATGCTTGCCTTTTGGCAAAATCCCATTATGTAGCTAAAGTCAGAATCCTCATTAATTTTTCAAACAAACAAGACGAGAGGTTTTCGTTTTGATTGGAAGTCAACAGGAGAGAAAGACCTTCAGTACCTTGCCAAGAGGCAAGTTCAACCTGCTTTACACTGCCTGTGAGGGCAGGTGTTGGGGCCTGCTTTGATGTGGAAATGGATTTTATATATTTTTTTAAATATTCCTCAGCAGTGGATACTGGGTGTTTAGGGTGGCCTGCAAGGGATCCAGCACGCCACTGCTGCCTTTTAGAGCCCTGATAGATCTCACTGTCTGTTGCGTGCCTAGCCACAGGCGCTAAGACACAGGAGGAGAAACAGGCCACAAACACATTATCAATGCAAAGAGAGGTAGAGAGAAAGAGGACGTTAGTGGAAGTAGAGTGGAAAGAGCATGTTTTCTTGGCAGCCTGGACAGCGCAGATTGAGCTCGCCCTCTGCATTCCAATTTCATTCACAAAGCGATGAGCGACTTTTTTTTTTTTTGAAATCATAATGCTGCCATTAAGGTCATGGATCTCTTTTATCTAGACTGAGTGTGTTTTCTAAGGTGATCATGATAGAGGTGGGTGCTAATTGTCAGCAAGGAGAGCTCAGCAGCACTTACTGTTTCACTCCTCACCCTGGCAAAGGGGAAGTCCTTAATACATTCACAAAGCATCTCAATGACAGACAAGAGAAATGAAATCCAGAAAGGCCTCACAAAGTGATGATGGCACCGAATACTCCCACATCCCTCTATGAGCGCGGTCGCGGTGGTGGTGGTGGTGGGGGGACAGGACGAATTTAATTTCATGACAGTCTTGAATTGCAAATGTCGAAGGAATGGTTGGCAGTGCTCCAGAAGAATGAGAGGAGGCAGGCGAGAGCTCCTATAGCCTGACAGGCTTGGCTGCCACATTAAGCAGATGAGAGGTGAAGGCAGAGCCAATCATCTGCCCGAGGTAAAAATCTCCTAGCTCAGCCAATGGGGATCTGAGATTCCTTGGAGTAAAATCACAGTGCAGCAGGTGATTGAAAACTGCATGAATATAAGCGATTTCAAATTAAAGCTCTTAATGAAATAATCTCTTTTTGCAGGAGGATTGAGAAGTTGAGCAAAGACATTTTACAGGGTCTAATGCATTACTGATAAGGCCATCTTGTTTTTTTGTGACATAAGTGTTCAGCCTATTGCGCTTTCTGTGATCATTGGCTTTACTGGGGGCATCTTCCCAGGAATAATGGTTTAATTCAGCTGTTAGGTGAAGTTAAAGTGTTTCCACGCTTGGACTGGTTGTTCGTTGGAGCTGTGGTAATTTTGGCAAGTGTCTGGCCTGCGGGGGGCACCAGCTCTGTGCCTGGGAGTTAATTGAAGTGATAAACTGGCCGCCATCTGCCATCTTCTGAGAGAAACCCGACACACGGGGCGCATCAATCCGGGCTAATTCCACGAAAGATATTAGGCACAAGCACTGCAGCATGTGAACACTAGCTTGCTGGACCTGATGTGGAAGATGAAACGGTAATGGACCGTTTTGCTTCGTTTCCCCATCACTCTTCACCTCATAAGGGAACATCAGGCCCAGTTCCAGCTGAGACCTTTGAGCCACTTCAGCCAAGGAGAAATTAGCCTGAATTTTCTCAAAGAGGATTGACCCCTGAGTGCTTGGCCCCTGCCATCGCTCTCCATTCATTGCATTTCGTCACTCTTCAGCTTTACGTTGTCAAGCTGCAGAAGCAGTGTTGAAAGACTAAATTGCACTTAATAGAGGAATGCTAACATAGCATAGGTGTCACAGAGAGCCTTATTAATACTGGGTTAGAAAGCTGGATTGATAAAGAGACATTTGGTGCGAAAATCCAAAATTAACAATCCAAAAATGCAGCAAAAACCTTACGTCAAACTCTGAACTCGTGAACTCAAAATGCAAAAGGTTCTTATTGAACTTCATGAATACCATGTTGCTGTTCAGACATAGTGTATGACAATCACAAAGAAAAAAAAAGACTTGGATTTGATCAGTCTTTTATCTAGTTCCCCTAGTGATAATGATTTCATGTGAATTTGTTATATAGAGAGATGTTATTCTTTCTCCTCAATAACTTGGTTTCCAGTTCAGCGTTAATATACTCATATTAATGCCTTTCAAATTTGACTGAATATCTAAAGTAATGTAATGTACGAATATACTAAGTGACATATCTCAGACTGACACATGTTGCAGCCAATCAGTACGAGCATACGATGTTCTGGTTTTGCTGTTATGTTTGTGAATTTATAATTTTTTTTTTTTTTAATGTTGCGTTTGTAAATTTATTGTTTGTAGTTTTACGAGTGTGTTTGTGAATTTGTTGGGTTTTTTGTTTGTCTAGCTGGTGTGCTTCTGAGTTTATTTTTTGTTTTACTGGTGTGTTTGAATTTGTTTTGTTTTTGTTTTACTTGTATACTTCTGGATTTGTCGTGTTTGTTGTTTTACTGGTGCGTTTGTGAATTTGTTGTTTTTTGTTTGTTTAGCTGGTGCACTTCAGAATTTGTTGTGTTTTTTGTTTTACTGTTATGTTTGTGAATTTATTGTTTTTTGTTTGACTGGTGTGTTTGTGAATTTGTTGGGTTTTTAGTTTTACTGGTGTGTTTTTTTTTCTCTTTTATTTACTGGTGTGTTTGTGAATTTGGTGGGGTTTTATTTTTTTACTGTTGTGTTTTTTTTTTACTGGTGTGTTTGTGAATTTGTTAGGGGTTTTTTGTTTTACAGGTTTGTTTGAATTTGGGTTTTTTGTTTTACTGGTGTGTTTGTGAATTTGTTGGGATTTTTGCTTTACTGGTGTGTTTGTGAATTTGTTGGATTTTTTTTTACTGGTGTGGTTGTGAATTTGTTGGTTTTTTGTTTTATTGGTGTGTGTGTGAATTTATTGGGGTTTTTGTTTTACTGGTGTGTGTGTGTGTGTGTGTGTGTGTGTGTGTGTGAATTTGTTGTTTTTTTGTTTTTTTTTTTACTGGTGTGTGTGTGAATATATTGGGTTTTTTTGTTTTACTGGTGTGTGTGTGAATTTGTTGGGGTTTTTGTTTTACTGGGATGTGTGTGAATTTGCTGGGTCTTTTGTTTTATTGTGTGTTTGTGAATTTGTTGGGGTTTTTTGTTTTAGTGGTATGTTTGTGAATTTATTGTGGGTTTTTTGTTTTACTGGTTAGTTTGTTAATTTATTGTGGGTCTTTTGTTTTACTGGTGTGTTTGTGAATTTTAAGTTTTTTTTTACTGTTGTGTTTGTGACTTTTATTTTTTGGTTTTACTATTTTGTTTATAAATTTGTTGGGTTTTTTGTTTTACTGTTGCTTTTCTGAATTTTTTGTTTTTGTTATACTGGTGTGTTTGTCAATGTATATTTTTTGTATTACTGGTGGGTTTGTGAATTAAATTTTTTTGTTTAGCTGATGTGCTTCTGAATTTGTTGTGTTTTTTGTTTGGATGTGTTTGTGAATTTCTTACTTTTGTTTTGCTGTTGCATTTGTGAATGTATTTTTTTTGTTTTACTGTGTGTATTTATTGTTTTTTGTTTTACTATTATGTTTGAATTTATAGTTTTTTGTTTTTCTGTTATGTTTCTGAATTTGTTGTTTCTTTTGTTTTACTGTTACATTTGTGAATTCTTTTTTGTTTTACTGTTGCGTTTGTGAATTTTTTGTTTTGTTTTACTGATGTGTTTGAAAATTATTTTTTTTTGTTTTACTGTTTTTTTGGGAATTTATTGTTTTTAGTTTTACTGTTGTTTTTATGAATTTGTTGGGGGGTTTTGTTTTACTGTTGTGCTTGTGAATTTATTGTTTTTAGTTTTACTGTTGTTTTTGTGAATTTGTTGAGGTTTTTTGTTTTACTGTTGTGCTTGTGAATTTATTGTTTTTAGTTTTACTGTTGTGTTTGTGAATTTGTTGAGGTTTTTTGTTTGTTTAGCTGCTGTGCTTCTGAATGTGTTGTGTATTTGGTTTTTATGTCTTCGTCAATGTGTTGTTTTGTTTTGTTTTTGGCCTGTTTGTGTGTTTTGAACATACTGGTCACAGTATAAAACAGTGTCAGACTATGATGAACACAGTTCTGAGTGAAAACCTTCCTGTCATCAAGCCCTCTATCCCCATAGAAATCATGCTGAAAAGCAAACAGCCCTGGATCTCCGATAGGCCACATTGTTAGGTCATCTTCATTTATGCCACCCATAAACAAAGAAGAGCTGGAAAGCATTAGAGGATCCAAAAGAATTCAAATCAGGATCAGTTGCAGAGCCAGAGTTAGTAAGCTGTTTATTTGTCTGGGAGTCCAAGGCGATCTCTTCTGTTTGATTTTTGCTCTGAAAGTTTCTGTTTGCCATTTTGAGGTTTTCAGCCATGCTTTCTGTTTTGGATACTGGATGGGATTAGGTTTTGCTTCTTTGTGTTTTTGGGCACCATCCATCGCAATGCGTTGCATTTTTGGCAAAGCTTTGCTTTACAAATTTCATGATGCCTGTGACTCCAGGCTAAAGGAGCCAACGGATGGGGCACACTATGCAAGAGGAGACTGTTTCCCAGCCAAATGGAATTAATTAATGCAGTAACCCTGGGCTTGTTTTCAAATTGTGAAATGTATTGGAAGGGGACTGATATGCCATGGCCGTAGAAATCCTTGTGTACTTCTTGCAACCCTGTATGGAGTGAAATGGTGACATTTTCTACTATATAGTATAGTTCTGAAACCGACACACTTTACTGAACTGAAATACGTTTCCATTCTGACACCTTCGCACACATCTTGAGAGCCGTATCTGATTTTAAACTGAATGGATCAGGCGTAATAGCACATGGATGTCCAACAACTTGATCAAAGTGTGAAATCCAGTCTTTGAGGATATCGCACTTAGCTAGCAAGATTTTAGACATCTCTAACCAGTCTGTTTGTTTTTACCCATGATTTTATTGGCTTCTCTGGGATTAGTTGGACAGACAACCAAGGCAAGTAAAAACATAGTTTAGTTGAGCTTGAGGTGTCTAACGCTAGACATTTTTTGGATGTTTGCCAGAATTCAGTCTTATCTACCATCACTGAATTTCTTTATATCACTCTTTTTTTGACCTTCCAGGATTGCAAAAGAAAGAAATATATAGAAATGCACATAATTTACATTTGACACAGTGTCGCTCAGATGTCATGACTATCAGGGATCTGATATCCAGAAAAAAACCTCTTCTACCACAGCTATAGCTACTAATTATACCCTGCTACCAAGTCATTAATATCTTATCCCTATACCTTGCTAACACATTCTCATTTATTTTTTGCATGTTCAGTCATTAACGTCATCCAGTCTGTCGGCTGAGGTACGAATGCACCCTTTAGAATGAGCCGCTGGTCAGATGTTACTTCTGAATGAGCTCGCTAAGCTCGTAGCACCAGCATGACATCATAAGAACACAATGAGCAAACAACTCTTGATTATCAACAGCTGTTTGATTTCTTTTTTTTCCCCGTTTTGAGTAAAATGGTCTGGCTTTTCTTCTGTGAGGGAGAAAAAAATTTTTTCGGAGAAAAAGGTTTTAGAGGGAAACAAATTCCAGTTTGGTGGAGCAACACTGCAGTTTGCTATAATAAACAGACATCAGAATAGACGTCAAATATCAATCCCAGTCTGTTTATAGCACATGTGTCGATATCTAACAGTGCAAACTGTAACTTCTATAATCCCGTCTAGGTCTCAGCCTCTATATGTGTTTAATAAAAAACATTAACGGCCTAAAGGAGGCAGTAATTGCTACAGGGTGGTCATGAGTGAGGTCAGGTCTAGCAGCTCTTTAAACTTTGCTCCCAGTTAGATGAGTGTAAGATACTCTCAATTTAACCTTCCGCCCGCTCCCTTTCCCCTATCAGTCTTAACAGCTCGTTAGATTATCCACCGCGGCCAATCAATACAGCCATTAACCAAGTGCAGCCCTTGTAACAAATCAAGCTTGCTCATTTGGCATTGCTGCGCTCTCTCTCTCTCTCTCTCTCTCTCTCTCTCTCTCTCTCTCTTTTGCTTCATGGTATATTGAGTTGTTTCATGTATTTGTGTAAGAACCTGTCTCAAAAAACGTCTACCTTCTATTAAATTATGATTGACACTTGTTTAAGCTCATTCTTTCCCAAAACAAAAGAGAGCTTTGTTTAAAGCCACTTCAGTTGCCAGGACTGCACTCTTACCTCTCATTACTCATACTCTCCTTTTAACTGGCTAATACTGTGCTGTATTAGCGTTCTGTTTCTTATTTCCTCGTTTAAAAAAAGAGCAAGCCTCATTAACACACTTCAAAAGAAATGATAAATTAATATGCAAACAACAGTGGGGGGGGGGTTTGAATAATTTACTTGCAAGGCAGATCTCACACACAGACATGCAATGTGTGTATGTATATGTACACTGAAGTACCAGAAAAAACTGGTACACCAGTTAATACTTGGTAGGTCCCCCACGGGATCTTGGAGGGAACGTTGCACAGTCCTCATGCTGATGTTTGTTGAGACCCCAGAATTGAATTCCACATCTATCACGCGAAACGATTCTTGCCAGCCGACGCTGGTCACGTTCACCCAGAGGCTTTTTACGGCCACACTGCTGTCGTAGGTTTGGGGTTTTCCTGGAATTCTTGTAGTCACGATTAAACCCTTGAAATGCTCATACGTGAAAATCCAAACTTTGCTTCTACCTCCGAAATGCTATGATCTGTCTCACGAGCTCCGACTATTAAACTGTGTTGAAAATCACAAAATCATGATAACTTGCCATTCTGACAGCGGAAACAGCTCTAGAAGCTTCCATAGATGTCTGTCGCTTTATATATGCACTGGCGTAGCAACCAATGAATGAATGAATGAAGTTCGATTTATATAGCGCCTTTCTCAAACCCAAGGACGCTTTACAGTCAGCATACACCTTTGACGTGCATAGGTGACGGTGCTATGTATTTTGCATAGGATCCAGTTTTTTTTTTCACAGTTTCACACATTTTTGAACCCGTTATTGTTTCGTGTAACATCTCATGTGAAGGCTGATCCACGTGTATGTGTAAAGTGTGTGGCATTAACATGCATCTCCTGTGGGACCAGAGAGCGATGAGAGACTCTGTTCAGATGATTTTTGTCTCAACCCTAAAATCTGAGGATGGGTTTGGTTTAAAATGGCAGCAATGTGTACTAAGCTAGTGAGTATTTATAATCCAGCTGAGTGGAGTTTTTACTCAGTGGGGTTTGAGGTCATAGGTGAGGACAGGGGTCAGTTCTTTGGGGCTGAAGTGTGGACGCCAAAATGGCTCTGCACATACTCCTTTTGCTTTCTTTTCTCTACCCCTTTATCCTTTTTACAGAAAAAAGTAGACGGTGTCACATGACGTGCAGTCTATGAGCTGAGCTGAGCTAAACTAGTAACCATATACTTTCTCTTTGAATAGCAGATATTTTTATTATATCCAATGCAAGGGCTCAAATAGGGCAGGAGAACGGTGCTGAGAAAGGAGGAGTTTTCTACTGCAGGTCTGAAAACACACCTTTCTATGTAATATGCCGAGCACATATAATCAAAAAAAAAAATTCATCGAAAAAAAAGCAGTTTGGTGCATTTGATAACTACGTTTAACAAATTTACCTTTTTTTGTGCATACATTGTTTAAAAACATATGCAGCTTCTTTTTATAACAGCATCTCACGTGAATGACTTAAATAAATATTAAATATCACATTTTTAAACCGATTGTCCGTGTGCAGGAATATCGCGAATAAAAAAAGAAAAAATAAATTACAATATCACCAAAAATGGTCAGCATTCAGGTCTAAAATACAAAAATATTGTTGACCAGAATGATAAAAAATATATTTAAAAAAAAAAAAAAGATCAATATCATTGACATTCGTGATGCAGCTGACAACAAATACTTTAGTAAATGAGGTAAACAACAGACTTATCAACATTTCCATTAAAAATTATTTTTAACTCTGTTTAGACTAATAACACATTAATACATGAACAGTATTGAATCAGATTTTTAAATGAATTAGATCAGATTCTGGACACAATAATACAATGCCTTAATGCTCATCCTCCATAAAATAAAAAGAGTACATTGGATTTCAGAAACTGCACACTAAAGGCTACTGATAGAACAAATTCAATATTTCAACTGTTCAGTTATTTAATAATAAATCAGAAACTCTGTGAATCCTGTGATTAATAGCCAACCAATAAGAAAAACCATGTAATGCTAATACAGTAGGTTTCCTTTTTGGGGTTTCATAAGGTGAACTCCTTCAGGTTTAGCTAAAACTTGAAAACAGTGAAGCCAGACTGTTACTGTAATACCACATTACAAAACGAGCATGATGGTTAAGTCTAAAAACAAATTAGAAATGAGATGTGTATCTTTTAGATGTTTAGTTCCTTGTAGTTCTTAAGCTTTCTGTACAGGCCTAGAAGGTCTAAGAAATCTCCTTTGGAAAACCTTCATAGTTCATGAGCAAGCCTCTTAGAAAGGGTTGCCAAGGTCACAGTTTTTACATCGAATTGGGCTAGTTTTGGAACAAGGTTGCAGAAAAAGCAAGTCCTCATGTGGCGTTTTTTGGGTGATGGTTTAGTCAGCGTCCACCAAGATTTAGTTTTAAAGCAAATCATTTGAATTAAATCGAATGAAATGAAATCTTTCTAGAAAATGCAGGCAAATAGGAAAATGCAGACAGCATACAGACAGTACAGACAGTGTATCTATGATATACAGGACCATTTCTCTTTTAAGATATACACAGAAGTACCAGAAAAACTAGTATACCAGTTAATACTTGGTAGGTCCCTCCACGAGATCTTGGAGGGAACATTGCACAGTCCTCACGCTGATGTTTTTTGAGGCCCCAGCATTGAATTTCGATGTTACTTGACCTAGTGTTGAACACCTTTCGCCTACTGCCTGTGCAAGATACGTCGCAATGCCACCTACGCACGTCATTGGTTGCGTCCTCCAGTGTGTATATAAAGCGATAGATGTCTATAGAAGCTTCTAGAGATATTTCCGTCGTGAGAATGGCAAGTTATCACGATTTTGCGATTTTCAACGTGGTTTAATAGTTGAAGCTCGTGAGATGCATTTCATGGGTGTATAGTGACTACAAGTATTCTGGCAAAACCTCAAACTTACGAAAGCAGTGTGGCCATAAAAAGAGGTGCAACACTGCCTCAAGCAACAGTGAAATTCAAAGCTGGGGCTTCAGCAATCATGAGCGTGAGGACTGTGCAACGATCCCTCCAAGATCCTGTGGGGGGGACCTACCAAGTATTAACGAGTTATTAATTATTCATTATACCAGTTTTTCTGGTACTTCAGTGTATTGTAAAGTTGTACTGGGAGCAGGAAAAAAGGATTATGGCATTAATAACATCTCTTCCATAATGCAATGATTAAAAAAGCTATTTTTGGAGATACTGCAAATCACAAATGTTTGCACACCATGGTGATCTCTTTTCCCATACAAAGACTAAGAAAAAGAACAACTGCTACTAGTGACTACTTTTTCCCCCAGTGGCAAAATTTTTAGGCTAGTTTCAGGTCTTTTTTTTGTGGTTTTTGAGAGGTAGTGAAACCTGGCAGCCCTGCTCTTACAGCAGTAGACCGTATGCGAAGTAAAATCACGATGCAGTAAAAAAAAAAAAAAAAAAGTAACATCAGATGCCATATCTAGCACCAAAGCCATTAAAAAGAGGATGTGCTCTTATATATGTAAGTGGTTCTCTACAGCCTTTCGCTTAAGTTCACAGATATTTCCTGAAACATACTGTACATATTTTGTGGAGCCTAAAGTATGAACTCAGCATAGTGTAATATAGTGTGGAGTTTAATTTCAGCTTGTTTTTGTGCCTCCTCTTTGTAGTGTCATCCAGGGAGCTGATAGGAGTTGTTGTATATCGTGAGAAGTGAAAAGAAATGGCATAGCCTCTGTAATATTTAACCCAAGCTAATTGGAGTGCACTTGCCATCTCAGGATTCCTCAAGCTCAGAAAAAGCAAGACCAGATCAAAGGCTTCTGCTTTTCCCCTCAGTATACTGGAGAGAGAGAGAGAGAGAGAGAGAGAGAGGGAGAGAGGGAGAGAGGGAGGAGAATTGGTAAGGAGGAGATATCAGGAAGGGGCACGTGAGCTAGGTTTTTAAAGGAGATTGTAAAGCAGAGGAAAGAGAGGCTGAACTAGCAGGGTGAGTAGAGGAAGAGAAGGGAATGGAGATTAAAGCAGAGGATGTAAGTCATCATGTAATGCAGTACCATGTGAAGCTGAAGTGTGTGGCATTGCTCCCAGTGCCACGAGAGCGCCATGAATAAGAGAACGGCCTTCGGCACAGATGCGGCCCCTCTTTTTTGCTCCGTTCCCTCGTTCCTTTTCTCTCCTAGCTCATTAGGGCGCCTGGCGCTCACTCATCCCCTCCCGGCTGTTTGGCCTCCTCTTGAAAGACACCAGCAGAGACTCGCAGGCTCCTCCTTCCGCCGCACATCTCGCACTCCTCCTTCATTCAGCTGCACGGCTGCGGCAGGCCAACAACGGTGAGGAGAAGAACGCAGGTGGCTGCTGCTGCCTGGAAAACCTTTGTTCCACAAAAGAGGATTTACAAGATGTTCCACGTTGCTCTACTTTGTCGCATCCTTCTCCGATTCACCGTCTCTCAGCTGCATCGCCGTCTGTCCGAGTGTGATTGACAGCTCAAGCTAATTTCATACTCTGGCCCGTCCTGCTTTCCCCTGGCTGGGTGCGAGTCGATTAAAAATCAATACAATTCTCATGTCTAATCTCCCTTCTGTGCTTGCTTTGATCTGGGCCTCATTAGAAACATGCTTGAAACCAACCTTCCGGCCAAAAAGCACATTGTAGCAAAGATACCACACACACACACACACACATATACACACAGATGTTTGTTTCACTCCTGCTTCTCTGCATCACTAATTTCCATCTAATTTATTTGCAAAATGCAAGCTATAAAATGAAAATGCCTGACGAATGTTTGTGGACTTTTCCACCAACAGCTCAATTCCTTTATACAGGTGTTTTGCTGTAAAAGTTGCTTTACATTACGACATTGATAACCATAAAAGCTTGCAGTTTTTTTGAGTTTTGCTTTAAAAAATATGTTGTGTTCAGCACATTTCCATCATCATGTATAGCTCAATCCTTTTTTTTTTTTTTTTGACTTTTTTATTGTCCCAAAAAAAGCAGAACATATAAAATAAATAAATAGATGACACATTTATAGTACACTGAAGATTTGCCATTTTCAACAGGATTATTGAAAACATATATTTTTTTTACAAACATACGACATTATAGCCTTATGAGTTAAATTATGACACAATTCAAGGTTTATGCTTTGCACCTAGACCTTATATAATGTTGTTATAAGCGCTCTCACATTATGTCAATGTCGATTTGAATGGTTCAGTAATATAATATTGCAAACTCCTCCTGATTCTATAGTATGTTTAATTTTAGGAATTCAGTTTTGTGGTGATGTGCAAATGCACTGGAGCTCTAATATCATAATTACATCCATAGTACACTGAAATCAGTTTTAATGCCAGCGCAGAAATAAAATTACTGATCAAAAAAAAACTTTTTCTAAAAATTATGATTATTTTCAGTAATCAATGCAGTCTTCTAACTTTTGCTGCATGTTTTATTTCTGAGCTGCACCTGCTAAATTATGCCACAAGGCACTAATTGTGAGTTTTCCTGTCAAAATCATTTCCACTATTTTGCAACATTTCACTATTAGTCATTAGTTGAAGCTAATTGGAGGAAAGAACTGTATAAATATTACTGTATAATGCACTACATAGCAAATACTAATGAGATTCATCAGCATAATTTACTCTAGCGTCATCAAAGGCTCATGGAGAAGCTGTTCATGGAAGTGCTCAAGAAAAAGAGTCTTCTCGTCCAGTTTTCTCGACACAGCCGTGAATCAGATCCACAGGTGGAACGCTAACTGGTGAAAGCTTTTTGGTGTGTCAGCAGTCTCTCAGCTGTACCCGATTCCCTATCAGATCATCGTCTGTTGACGTCTCTCAGCAGCCTCCAATAAAGCGGCGAAGGAGTTTAAAGTCCTTGGCAGGAGCAGGTGTGTGTCCTTGAATGGTGCACTGATAGAACTCGAAGCATAACACAGGGTGGAGATTCAGGACAGAAGTGAAGCCTGAACTAATATCACACTGTTGACATGGAAAAATCATTCCAAGTAAAGGAGGTCGAATTAGAATAATATTTTTTCCCCCATGTTTTTGGCACTGACGCATTTTATTTTAAATGCTGACATTTTTAACTGGAGCACTTCACTCGACAGCTGTGCAGGAAATATTGCATAGTGATTAACACAACTGAGTATTTATTCAACTAATAATTCACTCGTTTATCATCCGTAACCATTTTATCGTGGTTATGCTAGATCTGGAATCTATCCTGGGAAAACTGGCTGCAAACCAGGAATCCAGCCTTGAAGAGCAAGCAGTCATTTAGTTATTTTGAACAAAAAAGGAAAGCAATATTACAGTGCAGCAAATGAAATGAATTTTTTTTTCCTGCTGTTGTTTAATACATTTTTTTTGTCGGTCATCTTTATTGAGCTAAAATTGGGCTAGCACTGAGCTGGTCGCTATTTCCCCTGAGCAGGAGCCTATTTCCAGATCTTCTTAGGGGTTGAGGTTCACGTGGAGAGGAAAAAAAAACAGCCTTGTTTCAGAAATGAGTGTGTCTTCCTGTGCGAATGCCTTTTTTTCTTCCTCCCCTTACTTCCCACCCGCTGAGCCACTGGAGAGAAGTGTGCCAGCAGTTAGGAACAACTATGTCATTGGTACATTTCTTAGACATCATGTGGGCGTCCTGTTGCTGTTCCGCAGCGCTAAAGCGATTTTTATTTGCAGGGGATCGAGCCCACTTACGTGTCTTACGAGTCTGCAACAACTGATTCAGGCGTCTGCTATAATTACGGTAATCAGAATTGTTAATTGTATGATACGTTACTGAATCTTTTTGCTTATCCTGCTTGAAAACAGTCGCGTGCAGGAGTCAGAGGCAGATGCCTCTGGTACTAGTTTGTCAATATACGCGCATTTTGCGCAAAAAGTAGTTATTCAGAATGCATTTCCTAGCGTCTTGCTGGTGCCCTGGCATTTTTCATGCATTTCGTAAAGTGCCTTCCTGCAGGGCAGATTGAGACATATTCTTGGAAGGAGCAATGGCGGCCATCCGGCTCTCCCCACGTGCTGATGGCTCACCACGGCATGCTTAATTAGGCCGCCAGTTGGCTTAATGGCCACTGGGAGTCAAGGACAATGGTTAGGCAGGGCTTTTTGGGAAGACATGGAAGAAGGAATTGGATGCACTATGCCATTCCTTTGCTTTGGGATTTCCATTATTTATGGCTGTAACTTTTCAGACAGTTATACTTTTATTCCAGATTTGTTATACACAGTGGTGGTCAGAGTACTGAGCACATACTGACTTGAGTAAAAGTAAACATAGTGATCAGGAAAATTACTTTACAAATTACCTTTTTGTACTTCTGTACCCGTATGTCTCTGCTGTCAAAGCATTTGGCATGTGAAAGCAATATTTGCCATGTTGTTTAATTGGTTTACAGTTTTTGTCAGGAGTAAATATTACTAGTGTAGTGGCAGTGGTAGCCCAGTAAATTAAGACGCTGGGTTGTCAATCGGAAGGTCAGTCGGAGCCCCGATATCAGGGCTGCCACCGTTGGGCCCCTGAGCAAGACCCCTAACCCACTGCTCAGCCCAGCCACTGAGGGGTACAATGCACATACAGTGGCAGTCACAAACCGGCGTAAAAACCTGCGCCACGGTACAACACAGTGGCCCCACGAATGGGAGCAAGCTGTTAAAA
>JAOVVH010000004.1:24324403-24336519 GCA_028566435.1 Scorpiodoras heckelii
TTTTTTTTACTATATCATAAATGTTATGTAGCACAAGCACCTTCTTGTCTCACTTTTATTTTGACTCTATGTATTATTTCATTTTATTTTATTTTATTTCTTCTTATAAAGTTATATAAAGTGACAGACACTTAACCTGTTTATGATCCTTTGCGTTAAAACACACCTTTATACTATGCGCACTAGATATTAACTATATAAGTTATGAATCTATCTATGGTGCTCAGGTGCTTCAGTCTTGGAGGAGCAGAGGACACAGTTTTGGATGTGATTATGATTTTCTTGCTCTACTTTAGTAATATGACAGTGCAAGAGGATGTCTAACTCTGCTGGACTCTTGGGCTTCAGGGCTAAAACTAGAGCAAGCTCTATATAGTGTCTATAGCTCAGCTTAAAGGAAAGAGGCATCAAATACAAAACATACTAACAATACAAACTTTGCTAACATGCCACAGTGCATTTCATGTGCGCATATTGATCTGGCACAGGTTTTACACCAGAAGCCCTTCCCGATACTACCCTCCCATTAACCAGGCTTGGGACCGGCACTACGAGTGAGCAGTGTAGCCCAGTGGTTAAGATGTTGAACTACTGACCAGAAGGTCATGAGTTCAAATCCCACCACAGTTCAAGTTGCCACTGCTGGGCCCTTGAGCAAGTTGTATAAATGAGATAAATGTAAGTCACTCTGGTTAAAGGTGTCTGCCAAAAGCCATAAAAGTAAACGTTCATGAGCGCACTGTGATTGAGTTCATCAAAAGGTTAAGGACCCCCAGGGGTGCTTTCAGGGCTTCCGATTAACAGTCCTAAGCTACTGCTGACCTCGCTTCAATAAATGATACCATATAGAAGTAAAGATGTTGCTAACTGCCACGTCATAGACGAATTAATATTTCTACAAAATCCAGAGGATTAGTATTAATTAGTGTTGTTTTGCTTGGTCTAATACTAGAAGGATTTTTCTATTACGCAGTGTGAAACTGCTAGCGGATGCGGGGCAGTTGTGTTGTGAATGGCAGTGAATGGATATGCATGGCAATCTGCAAAATGTGAAATAATCCTCTACGAGTGAAAGAAAAATCCATTGCCATTTCCTCTGCCATTATAATCTCCTGAGTGGGACAGGTTGGGAGCAGAGTGCATGCCCGAGACAATGAGAGAAACAGCACAGTGGTGACCATGTGCATGTTTTATTAAAGCATCACTCACAGCTTTGTCGCTTTGTGTTAGAGTGTAGCTTAGATACTATAGGTGCATTATGTATGTACAGTACCTTCTGTTGTGAATAGCTTCTTTTGATGATTTTATCTACACTATATATAAATATCCTACATGTAACCTGTTATCTGCTGTAGATTATAGACAGAGAAATCAAGAGCATTGCTAAATGACACATACCGTCCGTGAAGTAGATTCATTTAGTCTGCATTTATCAAGAACACCAAGTGTTGTATCTCACTGACTCATTTTTAACCTTCTCACTCGGGGTGCTATGAAAGCATGACGATCCTCTAACATGTCAAATTAACACCCTGTCATCTTCTGAAACTTCCATCCGAGCTGTTTTACCGCGCGTCGTTACATCCAGGCATAAGAGTGACAAGTGACAGATTTAGGTTGCCGAACTGCGTGAAGTGATCAAGACGTATGGAAAGCAAGACAACATTGTTTTTCTTCACCTATTGTGATTTCCGTCAGTATTTTAAGACCGCGTTAAAGAAATGACATCTGTTCTTCGCCTTCGCACAGCAACTTAATTAACACAGCTCTTGGCATGGCATGAGTCATACCAGCACTTTAGCTTGAAGCTGCTAGACACCCATGCACCATTACTTGGATTTATATGCAGCCAGAATGTTAGGGAAACTAGCAGGAAGAAAAATGGTATTAAGGACTGGTAAAGGCACATCCATCATCCTTTCCAGAAGGAATGGAGGTGCTGGAGGTGCTCTGACTCTGTGTGGAGTGCGACAAATATTGGGACTGGGATTCTCAGGTCTTGTGGGCAGATGTGAAGGTGCCATGCCGAGCGCGACACCTCTGCTGCTGCATTAACAAGCCCCCAGGTGTCAGCTCAACCTTAATCTGGACATCAATGGGCCAAGGGCTTCTCGCTAGATTATGCACTCAGATACGCTCACGCTCGAGCGCGCACTGTCAGTGTGCCGTGTAATAAGCATTAAGCAACTAATGAGTGAAATTGAAACAGCAAATCACCGATTAGTGCAACTCTGCCAAATTATACAGAAAGCTCAGATTCTCAGAGAGTGGCTCTCTGTGGCCTAAAATGTGAAGGGATAAAAAAAAAAGCCCATCTGCTTCGGCTCTTTCAGACGATGGCAGGCTTTTTCCGTTTCAATTAATCTGGCCAGCCTGTGGCCTGATTAAGTTAAATCCCATAGGTTCCACTACAATTCTCCTTGCTCTCACTGTGCTGTCTGTCTATTCAAGGATTCAGACCTTCCAAAATAATGAAGGATTATTCCACAATGGTGCTCATTAGTCTGCCACCGATACCACACATTTGCTATTTATTATTATTGCAGTCTGCGATGCTGCCATTTGTTCTTGTGAACAATTTGCAGAAGTTATAATGAGCCGTTTGGTTGGGTTTTAGTGAGTATGGAAAGCTCCCCGGTATACCTGTGTCTAGCTTTAACCTTAATGATTATGAATTGTTCATATAGTTAGATTATGCAGTTCATCTTCATTTGCTTTCCATAATCATTTAATCTAATGCTTTGCACGGAGTGGTGTGATGTGACCGTAGTGGACATCCTGCCAATAACCACACAAATACGAAATGGTTTTTTTTTTCCGCCTTACAGTATATCATAAAATTTTTTATTTATTGAAGAATGGCACGTCATTTTAAATCCATTTTTATATAGTATAGCATTTGATGTTGTAGAACATCTGTTAAACCACCACCTTTTCTGTAAATAGATTAATAAGTCACGTCCAATATATCTGTATTGCCATCATAGCCGTATACAGTGTGAGATGAAATAATGTTTCTTCTGGACCCAAGGTGCAAGGTACAAATATGACATACACAGAGCTGACAGCAAATAAATAACGTGCAACAGGAATCAGACGCATGCAGGGGGGGGGGGATGTGAAACAGTGGGGGTGAGTACAAAGAGGGGCAGTAGAGCATAAATACTCCAATCACAGAGAATATTTAACATGACTGTAAGACACTGAAGTAAGCACAAGGCCCATAGCTGCAACTAGAATGAAATTTACAACATTATAACATATAAAGTGAGAGTGCAGAATGGTTGTGATAGCAACCTGAGAGGAATGAATTTGTAGTGGTGTAATGAGTTAGTACAGTCAAGGCGTTTGTGTGATGTAAAGGGTGCGTCAGTGCAGTAAATCCTCAACCATTCTTTCCCACATCAGTCACTTTGCTGAACTCCTTACTACACCTCGGACACTACGGACTACACACTGGACTTATTATTTGTCATCACTTGCATCTGCACTTTACACTTATTTATATACCTAATATTTGCATGTTTATACTTCACATTTGCACATTCTTATATATCTTATTTGCACATTTCTTTAAATCCACTGTACTTGACAGACACTTTGTATATTGTATGTAGATAGATATATCTTATTAGTAGTAGTGTTACTCTATATGATACACACTAGCTGGACTTATTTACATATGTATATATGTACATAGATTTAATTACCACATGTATATAAACAATTATAATTTTCATATCATATCCTTATGTTATCTACAAGTTTACCAACAGTCCTTGTTTTTGCACAACAACTGCTAATTTGCACTCCTGATAGATTCTAAGGGTATTTCGTTGCCTTGTGTACTTGTACTTGTTGAGTTGAATCTATCTAATTTATCTAGCTATCTAAATAAGACTAAAAATGCAGCCAGTTATGTTACAAACGAAACCAAACGCCCAGCATCTTGAAAACTTTGCAACACTGGAAAACTTAAAAAAAATTTTACTTAAAAAATTATGACCTCTGACAAGTACAAAGCAGTGACTTTAGACACTCGTTCCAAAAATGCAACATAAATGCTTATAACAGAAAATGTTACCATATCCACCATGCACACATACGTGAATAAATTGTACTTAATCCTAGTTAAACTGGTTCACAACGTTCTAACTGTTAGTGTTGTAGTGCTCAAGTCCTATCTTGGTCTCAAGATCACCGTTTCACTTTTCACTCATTTTGGAATTGAAAGCAATTCTCGGACTAGAGTGGCATGGGGAGACCTTGAAACCGTTTTCCCCCAACACAGTAATGATCTCAAAGTAATTATACACGTTAATAAAAATAAATAAATAAAATTAATCCATTAATTTGCATTGTATTGACTGGTGCTATGTATTTGATATACTATAATGTTGGAGATGTGGGCGAAAACAGCCTTTTTTTAACGTCTCAGTCTTCTCTAATTGTTCTTGAATCAGTCTTGACTGCCCCAAAATCTCAAAGTCTTGGTCTTGACACAGACTCATGCCTTTAAGGTGTTGGTGTTGACCTGATATCGTTGGTGTTGTCCCGATCACTACTAACAGTACCAAATTCTTTTTTATTGGACTGAATGGCAGCCTTTGATCAAAATTCTAGTTCACTGCAGTATTAAAGGTGCAACTTTCTTTCTTTCTTTCTTTCTTTCTTTCTTTCTTACAGTATTTGCATGAAAATGGGGTTGTTCACAGGGACCTCAAACCAGAAAACCTGCTATATGCTGATCTCTCAATCGATGCTCCTCTCAAGATAGGTAACCAAATACAAATCTTAATCTGGGTTCTTATGTCTTTCAGAAAATGATAATACTAACTAACGTGTGCCTGTAACCTGAAGTAAATAGAAATGGGTGCGCTGGTAATTTAACACAACGTGTGAGAAGATGCTTTTTTTACTGGCGTGTTATTTGCAACTTGTCCACAGCCGACTTTGGTCTTTCCAAGATAATAGATGAGCAAGTGACGATGAAGACGGTGTGCGGCACTCCTGGTTACTGCGGTGAGTTCCTGTGATCGCTCAGAGTAGCGTGAAAATGAAATAAAATGAAAAAATTTATCAACATTAGGGGGTCTGTACATTTAAATTGCTAATAAGTGTAGCTCTTGATTGGATTTTGATTGGAAGTAGTAGATGTGGTTGTGGTATTTTAAATTTGTTATTTAATCATTATGACTCGATCTATCATTGAGCAGTCTTTCCATATGAATAATTTTGACATAAAATGGCTTTATGAGAGTTCCACTGAAAAAAAAAAAGGGTTTAAATGATTCATTAGAAATTAGAGGAAATTATATCCATATGCTCAGGGAGTTAGTAGTGAGCTGGCTAGTAGATTTCAAACACAAAATGGGAAATCCTAATTGGTTAATCCTGTCTCTCATAGCAGCTGGAAGCCAAGAAAATGCTATTGAAATATGCAAGAAATAGGAATGATGACTTCCTTGATTCCCTTCAGAAATACATTCAAGGTGTAATTACTGTGCATATTGTTATTTAACCTGTATATAATCTTCTGAGCTGTATGGATGTTTATATTAACCATCCATGAAAAAACCTTCTGAACTGACATCAAATATTTTACATGTGCAATGGTTGGGACTTGTTTCAGTTGCTTTTTAAAAATAATTATTATTTAATTATGACTCTCATGTGGTTGTGCATTGCAATTGTTTTTCCACATTTTTATATACAAAGAATAGAAACTCTAAAATGTATCAGTCATTCAAACTAACACACTGTTCACAAACAGATTGGGCAGTAGGTGTATTTCCTGTTTATCCTCTCATCTCCCATCAGCTCCTGAAATTCTCAGAGGCAACGCTTACGGCCCAGAGGTAGACATGTGGTCCGTGGGAGTGATCCTGTATATACTGTGAGTAAACACCTAAACAAGCTCTGTGAATAAACACATTACATCATATCCACCTGCAGTGCAGCCTTTGGCATAAAGTGACATTTGCGCAAAATCTGCCATGCTTTTTTTCTCTTCTACTCCCCCAGGCTGTGTGGGTTTGAACCGTTTTTCGATCCAAGAGGAGACCAGTACATGTACAGCCGCATCCTGAACTGTGACTATGAGTTTGTGTCGCCCTGGTGGGATGAGGTCTCCCTCAATGCAAAGGATCTGGTGAGGTCCAGTTAGCTTAATGTCAGGGTTCAAGATGAGATGCTGGTTGAGTCACTGAGTTAAAAGAAAACTTTTAACATTTACCTTGAGTTCATGTCCCAATTGATAGGCAGGAGTGGATGCAGTCAGTTTATTAAATATACACAGACAAACAATCTAATATGGCAGGCAGAGACAAAGAACAAGCAAGGATAAGGTGATGTATAAACAAGGGCATGGCAAGATTAAAGACCAAGAAAGAGAGAACAGGATCAAAAATTGAAATACAAACTGGATCACAAGGCTTGTCAGCGACAGGCAATAAACACTGACCACACCTCACAATGGAAACACAAGGGTATAAATACACATACAAATCAAAGGGGCAAACTCAAAACAGGTGATGCTGATCATGAAACAAGAAGGAAGCAAACAATAACAAGATGGGTGAACCAAAACAAAGAAACATGAACAAAATCAAACTGCTGTGAGGCGCTCTCAGAGCCGCAGCGTGCAGCCTCTGGGCGAGGGGGGAATACATGACAGTTGATAAGGAAAAATGGGGAAGGGGTCCAAAACGTAAGACACAGAAACATTATCAAGAGAGAAAGAGTTAAAATAAACGTGACAACTCATGTAGTGTAATGTGATTAAAATCAAACACATTCTCTTGATTAAACAATTAGTCATTATTTATTCATTTATTTCAGAATCCAGATTTAAGCTGGTCTGTAGAACATTGCCTATAGAGAAGTTGTTTTGTTATAGAAGGTCATGAGGAGTTGAGAAATTGTTATAAGTGTAATAAATACTAGTAATCCTGTTTTTTTTCCAGAGCAATTTAGAAACAGTATCTATAGCCAAGTACTTTAGTACTTTTTCTTATACTTACTGTGTATGGCAGAAGCTCAGCATGATCTAAGGCTTATTTACTGTTATTTACTGAATAAACTGAACATTTAACGAGTTGGGAAATCACTGTGGTATAACAGGCTCATTCAGGAGGATACTTGGTGAAGGGGATTTAACACCACCTCAATGCATATTATTTTCCTATAAACGCATAGTTCGGTGTGTGTTATTCCTTAATGTTATTCCCACTGAAAATGCAACATTGGAATCCTGTATACTGTATCTTGTAATATACTACAAACCTTCACAGTGGGTTGTCCAGTTTCTGTGTCACTCTTTTTGATAGCAATCTAGAAAGACAGCATGTTTCTTTGTTTTCTATATACAGGTCAGTA
Source organism: Scorpiodoras heckelii (assembly GCA_028566435.1). NCBI lineage: Eukaryota > Metazoa > Chordata > Actinopteri > Siluriformes > Doradidae > Scorpiodoras > Scorpiodoras heckelii. The sequence goes on from JAOVVH010000004.1 coordinate 24,331,781, forward strand.
AGCTTATAGTTTTGGACCCTCATAAGCGTCTGAGTGTGCAGCAGGCACTGGAGCATCCATGGGTGCTTGGCAAAGCAGCACGCTTCTCCCACATGGACACCACGCAGAGGAAGCTGCAGGAGTTTAATGCTCGGCGCAAACTGAAGGTTTATTTTTCCTGCATTCAGATTTGTATTCTGAGATTTTCCTATGGTATGATGTTTATAAAGTAGGCAAAAGGCAAAAATAATCCAATAGGAGAGGCAGAGACAGTGTCAAAGAACAAGCAAGGATCAGAAGATGTACAAACAATGCAACAAGGGCAGTGCAAGATCAGAAACGAAGAGAGCGAGAATAGGGTCAAAAATCGAAATGCAAACTGGATCACAGTGCTTGTATATGACAGGCAATAAACACTGACCACACCTCGCAAAATCACAATGGAAACACAAGGGTATAAATGCATGCGCTAATCAAAAGGGCAAACTCAAAACAGGTGATGCTGATCAGGACACAAGAAAGAAGCAACCAATGACAAGACAGGGGAGGAGACATGATGTGGACCAAAATAACGAAACACATGAAGGAGTTTAATGCTTGCTGCAAACTGAAGGTTTATTTTTCCTGCATTCAGATTTGTATTGGGAGATTTTCCTATGGTATGATGTTTATAAAGTATACACAGGCAAAAAAAAAATCCAATAGGAGAGGCAGAGACAAGTCAAAGAACAAGCAAGGATCAGAAGATGTACAAACAATGCAACAAGGGCAGTGCAAGATCAGAAACCAAGAGAGCTCGAACAGGGTCAACAATCAAAATACAAACTGGATCACAGAGCTTGTAAACGACAGGCAATAAACACTGACCACACCTCGCAAAATCACAATGGAAACACAAGGGTATAAATACACGCGATAATCAAAAGGGCAAACTCAAAACAGGTGATGCTGATCATGACACAAGAAAGAAGCAACCAATGAAGGAGTTAATGCTTGCTGCAAACTGAAGGTTTATTTTTTCCTGCATTCAGATTTGTATTGGGAGATTTTCCTGTTGGTGACATTAAAAGACCAAGTCAAAAACTTTTTAAATTAGTGGACAGAGGTGCCTCTATAGTTCAGGTTCTGTCTTAGTGACTCTCAGCTGCTCAGTAAAGAGTTTGAACTGGATTATGCCTCATGGGGTCACAGCTACGTAATGAAAGATTGTAAAAGAAAAACCTCGGCTTGATAATGTAGCAAGATTGCTTAGAGCAGGGGGCCAAGAACCACTTTATATATCAAATAAATCAGTGCAGATTTTTATAATGAAGATAATCTATCTAGTCAAATGTTAAGCTCATTATTTCAATGTGACAGCATTAATACAGCAGGTGTGTTTCCCTGTATGTGATGTTTCCACAACATTTCCAACTCAACTCCATCTCAGAATCTACGTAAAAGACTTGAAAAATTGTGCCCACTTTTTCTTTTCCTCAGTCTTTGCTGATAGAATAAGGTCAGCATGGTTCAAAAATCCCCCTCTCCCAATCTTTGCAATATCTTACAATAGAAATGCTTCTGTACATTACAGACACACCGTATGTACACCTTTGTTTGCAGAAATTTAGTAGATTTAATTAAATTTTTTGGTATAACACAAAATCTTGGAGGAGTATATTTAAATTAGATTTATCTGCCAACCATATCTGAAAGTGGTGCAGAATGACTCCTGCCCTAATCTGCCTCTATTAATGCTAGTTGCAGTTCCCACATTTGACAACTAAGAATTTTACAGAGCTAAATGCATCCATGAACGCTTTGGAATACAACTGTGCAACATCTAGAAAGGCAAGCAAATCAGTATAAAATCAGTCTGTCAATGAGCTACATTTTTGTAAATCTTTGGTTACTCAAAAGAGGTCATTAGTATGCCAATGGAATTTAAAGTCTAGAGATTTGTTAATGAATTAGATCTGGGGGGGTTGTTTGTTTTTGAGTTATTGAGGTTTGGTTTCAATTTAAGTGAACAATGACATCAGCTAATTACTATATGAATGCAATAATAAATATAGCTTTGATAATTACTTGATCATTTTTGCTTTTTGCAATTATGCCAATCCTTTCCCCATGCACGTCTGAGATGATCGCACACCCATGAGCTCATAATATGAGCATGAGCATTTTGTCAAATTAATTCATTTAGTGTAAGTCGTCTCATCGCTAGCACATAATACATCATATTCATCATTACAAAAAATCTGTTGAGTTCATTTTTTTAAGCTGTGTATATTGTGTTTAAAGACCAGTCTACCTAAGAAAAGAGCTACAAGCTTTTTTGAGTGCTTGCTGAATATTTAAACAATTTACAAAATGTTCGTTGTTTCCTTAGGCTGCCATGAAGGCTGTGGTAGCAACAAGCCGCATGCATGAGTGCTCAAGGCGCCGCACCGACAGCTGTGAGATCCCCAACTCTGACAAGAGCTCACAGCAGTGCAACTTGGCAAAACACACACCCATGGACACCCAGAGTGAGTCTGTGTCTGTTGAAGAAGGGGTGGACAAGACTCAGGAGAAGGAATCATCACATGACCCAAGTTCCCCCATCCACACCCCCCTGAGCCCCAAATCGTCCACACTCACCATGGGAACCATGCTCACCAGGCCACCCCTAAAGGCAGAAGCTCTGAGACAGACCTCAGTCATGGCCATGGCTCCAGTGGTCCGGCCCAGAGTGCCAAAGAAGAGTTGCTCAGTGGATCCAGGGGTTAAGCATGAGCCCTTGCCAGTCCTTGCCAGCCCACCCAGCCCTAAAAGCATGAGCAATGGCTTTGTCGAAACTGGAAACAGCACGGCAGAATGTCAATGAGTGCAGGTGATCCACAGGAATCTGGAGTGATGACGTGAACTGTCACCTTGTACAACTTCACTTCTCTGACCTTGGCTGCGTGGTTATATGTCTTAAAATTATACTAAAAGTCCATTTACTTGACTTACTACAACTGGACATTTGAAATGACCTGGAAAACCTTCTTTAAAGACACAAACTGTGTTGGAATGAATGGCATTATTACGAGGATGACACATCTGTGTTTAGATTGTAGCTGATACTGTAGAGAAAAGGCACAATATAACAGACAGGGGCCTAAAAAGATGTTTGTAATTTTTATTTTCTCTTTCCAGTTTACAGATTTTAGCATTGATCTTGTTGGCTCTCTAAAACAGTGAACTCTTTCTGAAAATGTAAACTATCCCCTTATGCTATGTTACTAATAGAGTTAAGACACTGTAATGAGCTCGTTTGCATTGCATGCCAGTAACACCTATGTCCATGAAAGTGAATTTCATATCTGGGAATTCCTTTCTGTATTTTTTATCGAATGTTCAAACAAATTAAGAGACTAGTAATCATGATTATTTTCTCTTAACTAGCACAGAAGTAAAAAGAACAACGTGTTTGTGAAATTATTATTGTAAATGTATATGCATTTTTTTTTTTTGAATGATTGGACCTAAGACGTAGGGTTTGTATTGTACATTCTCTTTTAAAGTAGACACACAAATATTAAATTATCCTTACAATAATTTGCCCTTTGAGCTCTGTGCAGCAGTCAGGAATAACATCCTTTCCAATAATATATTTATCTGAATTATTTCTTTTCGTTAAACATAATGAAAGGAAATTTCGTAATGAATGGAAGTGATGACATTCTCAAAAACCTTTCTGCTTGAGCTATCTACTCATAGCCATGTACAACAGTTTAACTCTACAGAATGTATATAACAGTGCGACATAATCTTGCAAGATTGTATTTGCGTAATTTATGTTAAGTCTTTAGCTCCACTCATGTTGCAACTGTGCTTATATTCTGGGATTTTTTTCTTTTGTTTTGTTTTCTCATAAAGATTTGCATTGCTCTCTTTTCAGACGTTTGTCACAACCACACTTTCTACCTCTTTCTGTGCAGGGGATTACAACCTCCTAAACACTATTCTGGGAAAAGGTCAACTATCTTGATATTAAGCAGGGAGAGAAATGATCTTATTGGCATAGTGGAAGAATATAAACCTGACATTTCTTACAGTAAATGGATCTGCTTCCGTGAAAATGCACTGAACTGGAAAAAAAAATGTCACAATTATTTACAGTAACCATTCACCCAATTTCACACTATTCTGATGAGTAAACAGGAGCTTTGTACATATTGCTGACATGCATGGCGGATTGTCATCACTGAAATGCGTCTATATGTTTATGTGTGATATTTTGAAATGAATATACATGACTTAGATATGCTGACTTCTAAATAAATAGCCTAAAAGCCAGTGCAGATGCTGTTTGTGTTTGATTGGGAATTGTGTTTTCATGACTAATAAATTGAGGTAAATCTTTTGAGATTTTGTGTGTGAAATGTGAAACTTTTCATTATAAGACACTAGGGGGTTTGCAAGGTAATTAGTGTGATTGCAGTAGGCAATCACACTATCGTTATCCGAGAGTTTTACTATTCTTTTTATTATTATTATTCCACACTTTTTTGTCCGGATTTCAACTGCCGCAATTTTCTAAATATCGACACCATTCCAACTCTCTCTCTATATATATACTCTATATGCGCTTGTATATAGCTAAGGGATCCCCGCACTCGTTTACCCTCCACACTCCTTTTTATCCCCCTTTTTTTCCTATTCACTAACATTTTCATTTTCATTTCTGTTCCTATTTTTTTGTCTTCTGTACTTCTGCTTGACTGAAAGCTTACATACACACTATGACCAGT
>JAOVVH010000004.1:24352195-24365200 GCA_028566435.1 Scorpiodoras heckelii
TGGAACGACCCATTTTACTCACTGAGCAAGGGCTAAAACCAGCAGGTACAACATTTGCTGCCCTCCTTTTTTAAATAAGGGCCATAATTGACACCTGTTTCTTCACAGAATGAATGACCTCTCCAATTGAACTCCACACTGCTATTAATTTGAACACACCCCTTTCATTAAATGAGCCAATTACACCCAATTAGCAGCCTGCTAGTCCTATTACTTGGCCACACTTAGTCATGAATGTTTTCCCATGTTGCATTATCTTTTCTGCCAGAAGCAGTAATTAAATACGTTAGTGATGTTACACTGCTATTATTTTGCACATAACTGTATACCCATCAAGCATAACCTTATGACCACCTTCTTTTCTATATACTTAATGTCCATTCCAGTTCCTCTTACCATATAGCTGGACTTTATAGTTCTACAATTACAGACTGTAGTCCATCTTTCCATACTTTGTTAGTCCCCTTTACTCTGTTCTCTAATCGACAGGACCAGCATAGATCAAGTACTATTTGGGTGGTGCATTCTCAGCACTGCTGTGACACTGATGTGTTGATGGTGTGTTAGTGTGTGTTGTACTGGTGTGAGTGGTATACTGATGTGAGTGGATGAGACACAGCAGTGCTGCTGGAGCTTTTAAACAACTGTGTCACTGCTGGACTGAAAATAGTCCACCAACCAAAATCTCCAGTCACCAGCATCCTGTAAGCAGCATCCTGTGAGCACTGATGAAGGATTTGAGGATTACTAACACAAACTGCAACATCCGATGAGCTACTGTCTGTGACTTTAAATCTACAGGGTGGAGCAATATGATTTGTGTCGCGTGCACAGTAATTGAATAGTGTAATATCTGTGGTTGTTGATCAGAACAAATAAGGAGCATGCTGCTCTGTTGGATTCAATGCTTCCAGAGTTCAAATGCTGTGGAATTGGCACTTTTTGATAATTCTTTAAATAATTTTTGTTGCAGCTCTAGTTCACAATTGCAAAGCTGCAAAAAATGTTTACTTGGTTAAATTGGTAATACCGTGTATTTCTAAATACAAAACTGCACTGATTTCACTTATTTTGATTTGTTTATTGCAGTAATTGTGAATACACCTTAAAGCAACATTTATTTAATAATTTTACCTTGAAACAAAAGCTTCAAAATCATTTTAATTTAATTAATTTAACATTGATTAGTAATAGGGAGAATGGTGCCTTTGTCATTTCCACTATTCACCCAGAGCACCTGTTTAGCACTGTGTAACTTGTTTGAGCTGGGCATGATTTCCCCGCTAGAAGTGCACAATGTTTTACGGCAGTACGTCACACACCATAACACTTTCACATACCATCAACAGCTATCGGTCTTCAGTTGCAATAAGAAGCAGCTAGATCAGTAAAGATCAAAGAGTATGTTGACAGAGGAAGTGAGGAAGAGAAAAAGAAAGATAAACTGATATTTTAATTTTTTGCACCAGTCTTTCCCCAAGAAGTAGGTGAGATTGAATCTTATATTCACCATTTTCATTTCACTCTGACAACAAAACATCTGAACATGACTACTGCTGAAGGCAGCATAAATCTCTGACTGACTTTTAGTCATTGGCAAGAGTTAAAAGAGATAAAAGGATGCAAGACATGCCAAGCTAGCCTTCGTGCTGTTGGACTAGTAAGTAATAACTTATTAGCTGGCTTGCAATGTCTTGTATTGTTGCAGTTGTCCCATTTCAGCAGAGGTTTACCCACTAGCTTCATAACTCAATGTGACATTAACAAACTAGCTAGATAACACCCTCAACATCAGTACGGTTAATGAGGGCTCTAACGTCGTTGGCTAGCATGTCAGTGAAATCCAAGTTTTGTAAGGCTAATTTAGTTTGCTAGCTGTTTGTCCGTTAGAATCCCCCAGCATTCATATACTCCATAGTTAGGCAGCATATTGTCTCTTGTCCAGGTTTCATTGACTTGGCTTGCTATCATTCTGAATTGTTTGTAATGATTGTGTAAGCTTTAACTGTTGCATTGCAAAAAATAAATTGTCTGAGCGTGCATGTTTACTTCATGACATGTTTTGAAGACAAAACATAATATGTATGACTGACTGTGAAGCAGGCTGTATCCTTGTCAGTGTCATTCCTGTTTCGTAGTTTTTAGTTTTTCGTAGTTTTTTCATAGAGATTTGTAGTTTTTTCAAATACAAAAAAAAAAAATCATCTAATCTCAGTCCTGTTTCAGGCTAGCATGGAAAAAACATCAAGAGTTTGTAGGGGTGGTAATCTTTTACTAACTCATGATTCGATTCGGTACAATAAACCACCTTGGTACAGCACCTACAACCTGAGCTTCGTGTCTCCTGATTTCTCCGCTAGCCGAAGCCCCTCCGCTATCCGGGGGGGAGAGTACAAGGACATTTTACGGCCAGGTATTCACTCCACGCGTTACAAGATGGAGACAGACTATTTCACATTTATTAAGCTTTAAACAATCCATGCTTAGATGGAATTGTTGAAAGATAAAAGTGCCGTTTTAAAAGCCCGAACCCGTTTACAGCCCGACATTCGGCTATTCAGACATCATTGGTTCATCATTCTCATTATGGACATGGTCAAAATTTTTACACACCTCAGACTTTACTTTCGCTGACGGTGCAACCAAAATGTAATCGTCAGAATCCAGCCTCCGTTTCACCTCCTCGGCATCTATTTTTTCATCTTTCTGGCGCTAATCGAAATGCCATCACCTGACCGCTCATTTACCGCGCAAACCCGAGCCCGTGTAAAATTTCCATGTCTGTGGTTTTCTTTGTTTTGGTGCGTACGTTCCAGAAACGGCTGCATGGTGACGTCAGGACGTTCCGCGTATTTACACACTGAAGGCGGAAACCAGCGGATTTGTTTTATTTCTTTATTTTTTAAAATCGATTCTGGGACGTTTTAAATTGATTCTGAATCGTAGTAAATGAGAATCGATTTTTTTATGCGAATCGATTTTTTGGCGCACCCCTAAGAGTTTGGTCAGTTCTCACACCACATAAGCCCTGAAAGTTTGCAACTTTGCAAAACTATCTAGGGTAGATTCATCTGTCAGTGGTTTTAATGTTATGGCTGATCAGTGTATATTATGTGCAATATAGCCTATGGCCTGTTGCCACCATTTTAGTAGTTACACACCTCTCCTCATTCAGACGTTTAGTAAACCATGTATATGGACTGAAATCGCACGCATTATTTCAGCTGTATTAAAACTTGGTTTTCTCCGGGTACTCCAGTTTCCTCCCACAGTCCAAAGACATGCATGTTAGGTTGATCGGTCACTCTAAATTGCCTGTAGGTGTGAATGTCTGTGAGTGTGTGTTGGCCATGCGATGGACTGGCGACCTGTACATGGTGTATCCCGCCTTCGCCCGATGACGCTGGGATTGGCTCCTGACCCCCGTGACCCCGACCACTGGGATAAAGCGGAAGATGATGGATGGATATTAAAACATCATTCTTTTTTATTATTCTTTTTGTTATGTTAATGGTCTCTCTCTGATGTCACAATAAATAAAACTATGCAGAGCCATATTTTCTGTAAAATCCTGTAATATTGCCCCACCTTGTCAGTCGGCAGGATTCTTTCAATTCTGATGTTGTCTTTGCTGGTTCCATATCTTTCAGCAGCTGTCCATGGCTGAGTTCCCAATTGTTCCGTGCTCCCTAGACAAGTGCATTACAAAGAGTAGTATATAATGTTTTTTAATCCCTATATAGTGCACTCATCATGTAGCAGCTTAGAATTAGGCCCATGGCTGCTCAGGTAAGGTTTCAGTTTACCTGTGTATAAGATTGAAGATAACGAGAGGTGACAGCTCACCTGTGAATTAATTAAATCCTGTATTTCCCTGGATATTTTGTTTATGGTGATTAAAGATGGCAAGGTAGGTGAAAAGCAAGTTGGTTCACTTGTTAGTTTGCTAGCTTGCAAGCTGCAAAGCCAAGAGCTTTAAAGTGAACCCTGTGTCCTTGAACGTCACATGTATCAGTGTTTTTCAAATTATTTAAACCATAAATTTATACAAAGCACTCTGTAATCTGGTTAAACCTAGGCCACTAGTAGAAAGCCTTGTGTAGTAATGGGAGTTAGGGTAAAAGGTAGCTAACAGGCAGTTCAGCTAATTGTTGCCCAGTTGTAAGTTTGCAGGTAACAGGAAGTACTAAGCTTACCTATGGATTAATTAAAGCCTATATTTCTGCAGATACTTTCTGTCATGATTCAAGATGGCAATGTAGGTCAGAAAGTGAATTGGTTCACTTCCTTAGTAAGCTAGCAAGCAAATGTTAGTTAGCTAGCCTGCAGGCTACTAGTCGAGAGTTTTAAAGTGAACCTTGTGCCTCTGCTTTAATGTCACTTACATCAGATAGTTTTCCAATCATTTAAACTAAAGATGGTCTCACTTGAATTATATTCAGTATAAAACACTTAATCATATACATTGCATTGTTTCTGAAAACTACATGGGTGTACTTAATATCAGCATATCTCATTTTCTGAGTTTCAAGAAGTATATGTTTAATTTATATCCATATACACTAGGAATGGTAAGATTCATGATTAGCGTCAGTGCACTGACATAAATGATGTTATTGCCCAGATTTAAAAAACGTGTGCACCAGGAACAATTTGGAATAAAGTTGGGATAATTGTTTCTAACGTCTTTGCATTAGTAAAATTCGTTTTATTTATTTATAATTATTAGTGCTGTCAAATTATTCGTGTTTGTTAACACGTTAAGAATTATTCGCGATTAAAAAAATTAACAGCACTAAAAAAATCACACAGATTAAAAATTTGTTACTTTACACAAACCAGCGAACACAATTCAGTGAACACAATTGACTGTTATGTTACTCGTTTTAGGCTGCATTCCAATCACAAGGGTCCCTAATCTGTATCCCTGCTCCCTACACACTACACAGGGTACAGAATCCCAAGGGCACTTCATAGGGAACTCGGTCACTAAAACAGCTCTATTTGAAACGCCCTGCAATGTCATCGACAGCGGACAGCCTCCTTGATTACATTGGTTATGTTCCACAAGACAGCACTCGGCTGTATTTAGCATGACACCATTGAAATGTGCTGCAACATCATCAGTGGACAGTTGATTGGTTGTATTCTACAAGACAGCACTCGGCTTGATTTAGCATGATAAACAACACCGTTTAGACTCATTTTACATGCTGTAGACATTTTTAAAATAAATGTGATGAAATGTCTATGAACTGTGGGTGATGTATTTTAACTTTTTAATGTATGTTTTAGTTGTGGTTGGAACGTAAACTTACTCTTAGGTTGCAACATGCTGCATTACTCTAATTGGCAACTCAATGCCTTTAATTAAACTCCAACTCTAATCAGTATATCAGATGAACAAAAGACAAAAACAATTTTTTATTTTAAAAAATGTCAATCATCTTTAATATTTCACTTTTATCAAATAGTCAAGGGAATAATGAGGCAACATTCAACAGTCGTTTCTCTGAAATAGATCAGTGATAAACGACATCAACATTTTCAATGGTCTACGACACATCACAATGTGCGTTAAAACCGCAATTAATGTGATTAAAAAACTTTATCGCTTGACAGCACTAATAACACCCTAACATCCTAGGCCTTAATTATATAGAAATGTGAGCAATAGTCTGTGACCAGCAATTTTATAATTCAATTGATTCCACCTCTCTCAATACACTGTCTCATCTCCACTGCTGTCAGTTTACAATTCTCATCTCTTGGCCAAGTCATGTGCAATTTAGAGGTGTGTCAGAGGTGTTGGAGGTGTATTTGCGTTGCACATAATCATCAGAAGATTGTGTTGAATCTTACTGCCTCACATTAGTAGCTGTTTTGTATGCATCTCTTGTATTGTCTCATTACCAATGCATTGGGATTATATACCATTGGCCTCAACCTAAAGCACTAAAGTACCAGAAAAACTGATACTGGAGCCTTTGCAAATTACAGAGCAATGCCACCTGTGCACGTCATTGGTTGAGTCCACGAGTATGTATATAAAGCAGTAGACATCTGTGGAATCTTCTGGAGCTGTTTCTGCTGTGATTTTTAATGTGGTTTTAGAGTTGGAGGATTTTTACATATGAGCATTTTAAGGGTGTACCGTGACAACAAGAATTTCTGCAAAACCTCAAACTTATGTCAGTAGTGTGGCTGTACAAAGACTGGGTGAATGTGATGAGCATCAAATGGCAAGAACTGTTTCACACGTTTACATTGGAAGCAACATCGGAATTCAAAGCTTGGGGCTTCAACAAACTTCAGCGTGAGGACTGTGCAACATTCTCTTCAAGATCCTGTGGGGGACCTACTGGTCTGGGAGTATTCCAAAGTCAACAAAAAAAGTGCAGAAAACATTAAATCATGTATGAATAAACAGGTGTGCTGTAGTACAGTACTATGAAAAGTATTTGATTCCTACCCAATTTCTTTTTTTTTTTTTTGCTAATTTGTCACATTTAAATGTTTCAGATCACCCAGCTAATTTTAATATAAGATTAAGACAACATGAGTAAACACAGAATGCAGCTTTTAAACGATCATTCAATTTAATGAAGATAAGATTTTCTGATGGAGAGTAGAATTCACAGTTCCTTCAATTATGACAAGTCATTCAGGTCCTGAATTCAGGCATCAGGAAGAAGCAAAGCAGCAAATTCATGAATATCAAATGAACTTCGTGGCAACCACAGAGATAAACTCATTCAGAAATGTTATAGGCCACTATGGAGTTTACTCGCCACACCTAAGGCAAATGACCAAAGAATAATAAAATGTTGCTAATCCTTGATGAGCGTGCCAAATTTCCTTCATTTTCGTGTATTCTAAAGGCATCAAATATGCATTTAAATCCTAGGAGGCTCTATGGAGCTGATGAGGCACACCTATGCTAAATTGCATTATTAAATCATACTTTGTCCGAATGTATGCATGTGTGAGATTTCATGAGTCTTTGAAATTTCATGAGTTTTATTTCATCATAAGCCCCTCAAAACACTGTGAATATTTGCCCAACCTGCATTTCATGCAACATGGCTGACGTTCTATTGAGCGGAATCAGATACAACCAGTTGAAATTTTTCTGATATGCTGACCAATGACCATACCAAATCAGTGCCCAGTCACTAATAAAACAGATCTTCATCAGATTTTTTTTTCTAAATCTGGAAAATTACCTGTTTTTGTAGTGATAATCTATGCTGTTAAGTATTTTTGTACCTTTTTTGTACATTTATAAATAAAGGCCTAGCCTCAATGTATTTTCTGTGCTTTAATGTAATGAAGTGGCTCTCATCTTAACAGTATCGACATGGATAAGAGTGACCTAGTGCAGAAGGCAAAGCTGGCAGAACAGGCTGAACGCTATGATGACATGGCTTCCTCTATGAAGGCCGTCACCGAAGGTGGAGGTGAGCTGTCCAATGAGGAGCGCAATCTGCTATCTGTGGCCTACAAGAACGTGGTGGGTGCTCGCCGCTCGTCCTGGCGTGTCATCTCCAGCATCGAGCAAAAGACAGAGGGCAATGAGAAGAAGCAGCAGATGGCACGAGAATACCGTGAGAAAATTGAGTCTGAGCTGCAGGAAATCTGCAATGATGTGCTGGTGAGGAATGCTTAATTAGTCATGGATGGGTGAGAGTGTTTTTTTTTTAGACCAGGCATGTGCGAACATTATTCATTTCACAATAATCAGCTGATCTGTCATTGTTTTTGATGTCACCTGTTTAGCAGGACATGTAATGACCTTTTATGGATGGCTTCATTTACAACAGGTAGTGAGGAGAAATGTGATAAAAGACAGTACACCCTCCTTCAGTTCAGTGTTTTTTGCAAATGTAAACTAACATTCAGAAACCAGGTAGAAACTTTTTTTACACCCTTCATGCTTCCGCAATCTTTACAGAGTAATTTGCAACCATGAGATATTAATTAAAAGCTCAAGATTAAATAATCATCATGAAGTATGACTACCTTTATAAAAGCAGAACTTATTTTGGCCTTTTGGAGCATTCGGTGTATGTCTGCATTATGCTAAAAAGCAAGGACATCATCCATGGCCTAGCAAATGTTGCTGCTCATCAATCTGGAAAGAGTTATAAAGTCATCTCTAAACAGTTTGAAATTCACTTTCTACAATGAGAAGGATTGTTAACAAACAGAGAACCCTCAAGACAGTTGCCCCAGGAGTGGATGTCCCAGCAAATTCAGTCGAAGTTCAGCCAAAAAGCCTGTGACAGCATGGCTGGGGTTTTGCATCTGAACAAAACATAAGTTCTGGAACAATATTGTTTTGGCTGATGAAACCAAGGTGGAGTCATCATGCACAGTTTGGACTTGTTTTGCAGCCAACAACAATGAACTCCACTGTATACCAGAATGTTCTTGAGATAAATATGAGGTAATCTGTCTAGGAGCCTAACAGGACAATGCAACAGGACAATTATCTAAAGCACACCAGCAAATCAGCATCTGAATGGCTAAAGAAGAAAAAATCAAGTTGTTTAAATGGCCACGTCAAAGTCCACACCCCAACCCCATTGAGATGTTATGGTAGGATCTTGGGATAGCTGTGTATAAACAAATGCCCTCAAACATCACTAAATTGAAGCAATGTTGTAAAGAAGAGTGGGCCACAGTTTCTCCAAAATGACAAGAGACAAAAACAATCCTACAGACAACATTTACTTGAAGTTAATTTTGTTACTGATAATAGTTTGTTGTATTTTCCCACCTGGTTTCTGAGTGTTGGTTTACTTTGTAAAATTAGTGACTACATATTGAAATCTATTATTTAGTCCTGATAAATAAAAACAGAATTGAAACTGGGTGCACTTTTTAAATTTTTTAAATAGGCCTATAATTCCATTGCAATTTTTTCTCATGTTCCTCAAACCAAAACAATGTATTATGATAGCTAGCATTAATATTTTTTAGCAGGTTGAGTTACAGTAACTCTTCTGTGGGATGGACCAGGCAGGCTAGATTTAGATTTTTAAACATTTTTGTTTATTCTTATGAGTACATACTTTGTTCCTATTTGTAAGTATTAATTCAAAAAATATTACATACATTTGAAGTAGATGTATGCAATTGATTATTTCAAGTGTCTGAATAATTTTCCTCATTGTATGCCATCAATCATAATAAGCTCAACAATTTTGGTTTTTTTTGTGTTTTATCTTTTGGATATTTAATATAACATTGTAATATAATAATGTGTTCAGTAATTATAGTTTTTAAAAAAAGTTTTGCATGACTCCATATAAGAAAATTAGGTTAGATGAGTTTTGTGCTAAAGTACTGTGTCAAGGTAATTAAACCTAATATTTAAAAAACGTTTTTCATAACTTTAATATAAAAAAATTGCTTGAATTTAATAAGCAGCAGCATGAAATTTCCTTTTGCTGAGAAAAATATGTTTGCCAAAGAACCTTAATAGACAGGTGCCTATCAACAAGATTCAGCAATTAGGCAATCAACTTGTGCAGTTTGAATGGACAATGAGGAGTGGTCTTTAAGGCCACACAATAAACATTTTGAGTTTACTGAAAAGCAGAATATGTTGGAAAAGCAAGCTTCTAGTGTAGACAGTTATATGGCCATCACATGACTACATTTTATATGTAAACAGCTTTTATTTTTACTTGCATCAACTGTGTCCTAGTTCTTAATCTTTGCCCATGTGTTACAATTGCTGCTCTAATAAAGATGATAATTGGCTGTCTGTGAAGACTAATAAGAGGCACTGTCTCTGATTTCAGTGCTTGTTCTGACACATTTCTTTTCTTTGTTCATCCAGGGCCTTCTTGAGAAGTACCTTATACCCAATGCTAGCCAGGCAGAGAGCAAGGTCTTCTACCTGAAAATGAAGGGAGACTACTACAGATACTTATCTGAGGTGGCATCTGGTGATGCAAAAAAATGTGAGCTGATTACCTATTGGTCTGTAATGGTGATGAAGACAAGAATAGAGTGTCTTTCAAATAGGGAAGTAAAATGCACATGTCCTATTCTGGATTTGTAACTATATCATTTTATAGGTGTAACAAATGCCACAGAAAAGTGGATTAGTTAGGAGAATACTTAAATTATCTACCATCACTTCCAGGTGATTTGAGAATACTGTTAGCACTATATTCTAAAGACCAGGCGTGCTAGAGATGGTATGGGATAGTAAGATACACAGATTTGCATCAGTGCACCATCATAAAAGTTCATGATGCGATTGCCCTGTTTTGCGTGCACCAGACAAAACTTGAAATGAACTTGAGATGAATTGATTCTAATTTCCTTGCTTCTATAATATCAGATTTATTTATATACACTGCCTGGCCAAAGGTCACCACCTGGATTTAAGTAAGCAAATAGGTAAGAGCCTCCCATTGGATAATTAGTGTATGGGTGATTTTGTTTCAGCTGGCAACAAGTTATTTAACCCTAACTGATGCAGAGTGTAGCTTCTCATTTGTTAAACAACCATGTCGAAAGACACGTCCTGCGGTTGTTGTGGAAAAGATGTTATCTGTTTCAGAAGCGGAGAAAACATCTAAGGAGATTGCTGAAAATGCTAAAAATGGGTTAAGAACTGTTTAATTAAAAAGCGGAAGGACAGTGGGGAACCATCATCTTCGAGGAAGGAATGTGGTCAGAAAAAAATCTTGAATGATCGTGATCGGCAATTACTTAAACGTTTGTTAAAATCAGATCATAGAAAAACAACAGTAGAACTCAGGGATATGTTTAATAGTGAAAGTAAGAGCATTTCCACATGCACAATGCGAAGGGAACTCAAAGGATTGGGACTAAACTGCTGTGTAGCCTTAAGAAAACCACTTATTAGTGAGGCTAACCGGCAAAAACAGCTTCACTTTGCTAGGGAGCATAAAGATTGGACTCTGGAGCAATGGAAGGTGGTCATGTGGTCTGATGAGTCCAGATTTACCCTGTTCCAGAGTGATGGGCAAATCAGGGTAAGAAGAGAGGCGGCTGAAGTGCCTACCGTACAAGCATGTGGGGGCAGTGCTATGATCTGGGGTTGATGCAGTTGGTCAGGTCTAGGTTCAGCAACGTTATGTGCCCAAAGAATGAGGTCAGCTGACTACCTGAATATACTGAATGATCAGAGATTTTTTTTCTGTGATGGCAAGGGCATATTCCAAGATGACAATACCAGGATTCATCGGGCTCAAATTGTGAAAGAGTGGTTCAGGGAGCATGAGACATCATTTTCACACATGGATTGGCCACCACAGAGTCCAGACCTGAACCCCATTGAGAATTATTGGGATGTGCTGGAAAAGACTTTGCACAATGGTACAAATCTCCCAAAAAATAATAAAAATGAATGTAACTCTGGACAGAAATGAACTTTGTGACATTGCAGAAGCTTGTGGAATCGATGCCACAGCGAATGTGTGCCATAATCAACTCTAAAGGCGGTCCAACAAAATATTAGTGTGTGAACTTTTTAGCATTTATAGGATGCTACATCATCCAGTACAACCATGGGATTGTTCCCATGCCTTCAAATTCTACCAAGGATCAAGTCATTTGTTCAGGGAATTTTCAAAGGTGCCTAAAGTGTACCCTGAGCATTCTTAAAGCACCCACGATCCGATGTGTACGTACAAAATTGAAGGCAGGAGGTGACCCTTCACTGTTTGCATCAATCAGAGGACAAGGACTTTTGGGAAGCTTTTAGACACTAGGTGAGCGATGAACATGGCAGTGTGACAGGTACAAACTACACCTTTTCTATCTCAAAGTACAGTATATGCCTCATTTTTATAGTGTCTTTGCTTAGCTTATTCAACCATCATGGAATCCTGAGTTGCAAGACTCCCATTTAGTACCACCCCATAGAAGGATCACTAGGCATCAGTAACTTATAATGAACAGTAGTTAGGATGGAGTCTGTGCCCTGATTGACTACATCAAGGACTTGTAGTCAGCCACAAGGATTCCTGGAAGTAAGATGATCAAGGAAACCTTCTGCCAACCTAAAATCTGTGGTGGAAAAAGATTTAGACAAATGTTAAATGTATGCATTAATTATATTATTTAAACATCTGTCTCTAATTTGTAAGGTTAATCTGATTTGTCCTATATAATGAACTTCAGTGAAAATGTTGGAAAGGTATTCTCTGTCCTACTTATTAACCCAAATTTTAAATTCAATTCAACTTTATTTATATAGCACTTTTAACAATTAACATTGTCCAAAAGAAGCTTCACAGAAATATAAAGTTTGGATATAAACTTTAAATTTATATAAATTTGTTCCCTAATGAGCAATCCAGAGGTGACAGTGCCAAGGAGATGACACTTGTGTAACCAGAAAATTCATAGATGTTTTAACTAGTGCTGTCAAATTAACACATTAAAGAATTAATCGCGATCAAAAAAATTAACGCACCTAAAAAAATTGAGGCAGATTAAAAATTAGTTAAATTGCGCGAACCAGCGCAGCCGCGGTGAAGACGTAATTGACCGTTACGTTACTTGTTTTAGGCCGCATTCCAATCGCAAGTGCCTCTAATCTGTAGTCCCTCTTCCCGACACACTGATCATGGTACAGAATCCTAAGCGCACTTCATAGGAAACTCGGTCACTAAAAGAGCTGTATTTGAAACAAGCTCTGAACGTCATCAACAGCGGACAGCTGATTGGTTGTGTTCTACATTACAGCACACGGCTTCAGCATAACAAACAAGCTAGCAGTTTAGCTGTTCAGACTCATTTTATATGCTGTAGGCGCTTTTGAAATAAATGTGATGAAACGTCTATGAACTGTGGGAGATGTATTTTAACTTTGTAATGTATGTTTTGGTTGCGGTTGGAACATAACTTTACTCTTCGGTTGCAGCGTGCCGTGTTACTCTAATAGGAGAATTGATGCCTTTAATTAAATAAGACTCTAATCAGTATATCAGATGAACGAAAGACAAAAACTAT
>JAOVVH010000004.1:24523215-24534891 GCA_028566435.1 Scorpiodoras heckelii
GAAGACTGGACTTGAGTACTACTAATACTACTCTCTATCATCATCACTATATGAATGTTACAAACATAACAAATTAACTGCTAGACATGGTAAAGGTCAGGATGAAGTTTTTTAATCCTCTGCAGAAACTCTATTTTCCATAAAGATCTGTCTCTGGCTTTGAATAATAATAATAATAATAATAATAATAATAATAATAATAATAATAATAATAATACCTGTCGAGCGATTCACAGATTTGCTTGTTTTCCTTGCTAGAAGAACATTATATTAAAATATTCCCTCCCAAAAAATTTACTCACAGCACCCTCTGTGTACCTGCTGACAGAATAACAACAATCAATACTTCAGAGTGCGTATTAAAGTCCACTTAGAATAAATGGCAAGAGACTAAATGGATGTACGTAGTGACCCTCAGCAGCAACCCGCTTTAATGACATGCTTTCTCCTGGCTGCGGCTGATCATCGCGTAGCGCTCCTGGAAGCGATTTCTGATTTATCTGGCTGCTTTTTCAGCAGATCTGCTGGGGTGCTGCTGCTTTAGGGTCAAGGCAATGACTGTGTGTGGCTATAATGGTCAGGTAGTCAGTGGCACACACACACTCGTAGATTAATGGCCCTTCACTGGAGGTCCTGCTACTGGCTGCCCTTTACCTTTATCATCCCACCTCACACACTCTGCACACACTCCCTGAGCTCAGCTCGGCATGCCACTCGCACCTTATCCTCCCACCTCTTTTATCTTTCATGTGGTTCGTAGTAACACTTTCTCTGAAGGCCATCATGAACTATGAACATGTTCATAACATAACGTAATGCGTTTATTACAATTACATTCATCACGTAGGAAAACAGGATACACGTCATATCACTGTTATTGTGCATCCATAAATCAGTGCATAATATTATTGAGTTAAATAATTATAATATATTTAATATTGTAATTATAATGTTAATAAATTATATTTAACACACAGACATCTGTGTACTTTTATTTTCCTGAATTATATAAATGATACAATGAAATAAAAAATCATCACTCAATGTATTTGAACTAAGAGCTGGATTTCCACTCAAGCGAAGATATATAAGTTCAACGACAACTTAATAGGTAAATTATGGCAGGTTTAAGTTAAAAACTGATCAAATAAATATAAGTACATTTACAAACTTTAATTTAATGAAGTGTCACAGACATTATATGAATATGTAAAAGCTACATAAGGCCATAAAAACCTTATAGAGAGTTATAGAAAGTAATTATATGCATTACATACATTCACATATTCATTAAATAAATAAATTAATTAATTAATTGTAATATACTGCAGCATGATATTGGCAAGCAACAGACAATATATATTTTTATTTATGAATATCTATTATTATTACATGATGATATTATAAACGAACTACAATAACTCATAAGTCACTTTACTTTTGTAATCTGAGAGATAGTTTTAATTGAACAAAAGGATTTTTAAACCCACTGCCATTTTTTAGCAATGTTATTATGAATTGGTAACGTAATGCATTATAACACATCTTAATAAGGCGCTAAAGTAACCTGGAGTTTGTACAGTGCATAATGTTTAGTCACAGACACACTTAAACCAACTGATGAGCTATAATTCATGAATGAGGCATTATAAATATTGCTATAAATGTTTAGAAAAGTTAATGTTAATACTGCCTTATGAATTATTATGAATTATTTTCCATTATCTGTAAAACTCTATAACTTTAAAAGCAAACTCAGACACTCTTCACACTCTTCTTATACACATCCCGAGAGAAAAAAAATCTCAGTATTTTTCTCATTGTTCAGGATACATTTAAAGTCTATTAAAGACTTTTGGTTTAGAAGTGGAAGTGTATTCTTGGTACATAGAGTTGATTAGCTCTTTACCTATATTATTATAACTATACTGCCTTTTTTTGTTTAAATGTTTTGTGCAGAAACAATGCTTCACCTACATCCATCATTCTATTAAACATTAGTTATTTAACCAATACAATACTCTGTAGTGTTTCTAAGCCTGGTATCATACACAATGCATCCATCTCTTTCAGGGAATGTCTCAGTATTCAGTCATGTTTTTGCACATTTCCTCCTTTTTTAAAACATATAATCCCTAAATCCAGACCTCATAATGGTTGCACCGCACTGGACCAGTGACAACAGAAATTTTATAGCTTCCTGTCAAAAACGTTTAAAGAGCAACGTATTGTCTTTGCCAGGCCAAATGTAAGGGAAACGAGGTAATCAAGTAAAGAGAAACGAGGAAAAAAAAAAGGTTCGTGAGAAACTGAGGTACATAATAGGCAGGAAATGAAGATCAAAGAGGCTGTGCCGGTCCGGTTGTTTCTCACCCACCTCCCTCATCCAACCCTTAAAAAACACGCAAAGCAATGCGCCTTCTGGGCCTGGCCTGGAGGAAGTGTTGAAAATTGTGACGTCGCATCCTCAGGGTGTCACTACAGGGAGGAAAAGTGGTGCACGAGGTTGTGTTTTCCAGGAAAAAAATTGTGGA
This sequence comes from Scorpiodoras heckelii, assembly GCA_028566435.1. Lineage (NCBI taxonomy): Eukaryota > Metazoa > Chordata > Actinopteri > Siluriformes > Doradidae > Scorpiodoras > Scorpiodoras heckelii. Next base: position 24,525,750 of record JAOVVH010000004.1, read on the forward strand.
TTTAGTGGATGGCGAGAAGTTCAGAGGCAGAGCTGTGCCATCTTGCGTAACAGATAAAAGACGACGTGCTCATGGCTACTTTTCTATCCATTGCTGGGAAAGAAGTTGCTAGAATGCAAGGGATGCAGGAGGATAATGGATGGATGAGCTTAGTATATTTATTTTGTGGAATTTTGCTTGCCCTGCAGTTTAAGGAGCGTTTTAAAAAGGTGTCTTAAATGATTTAGATGATCAGTCAGGACTGGATCCTTTCATAATATTTAAAAAATGTTTATATCCAAGTGCTTAAGGTCGTAAGATGAAGTAATGCATGTCATTGGGTAATTAGCAACAATGTTTAGCTAAGGACAATCAACCAATCAAAGATGACAGTTCAGTAATAAACTGTTTACAAGCAGTTCAACGTGGTCTATATTTTACTAAATGCATGCAATTGTCCCTTCAATATAGACAGAAATATCTGATTTCCTTAATCCAGTGCCAGGAAGCATTGCAGAAAGCACCGAACACTAAAGCATGGCTAATTAAAAATGCTCAGATGTGAGGAGAAGGTGAGAGATGTGTTGAGCGATATCCCCACGGTGATAGTCATAATCTTTTATCTCATCCTTCGCAGATCTCTTACAGCAGGCTAATGTGTGTAATAGCTGTTTGATTTAACCGTTATGGACATTTCAGAGGGGGAAGAAAAAACCTTGTTCATTGCTGCATATGGCACTCCCCATTAGCTTTCATTCATCGATGAAATAATGGCCGGAATGGTTGAATTTTTACATGCTTGAGTAGGCTTTCCTGCTCATTAAATCTCTGTCTCTCTCAGTAGGGAAGAAGAAAATGTTTGCCCTTCTGCCTATTACACTGCACTTCAGAAGAGAAACAGAAGCTCATGTTAGAAATGTTCCCTGAGGCATCTGCTTCTTTTTGATTGCCTTTAAACAAAGCAAATGAGATTAACGGTGATTTCATGCTTTTAAAAAGTGAATAATTGCCAATTAATAATAGGATAAAATAACTAGCAATTCATTAATACTTATAGTATAATGACAAAGCAAGGATTAATTTTGTATATGGAAAAATATTTGGAATGACTTGAAGCATTAGGACTTTAGCGATCATTTACTTAAAAATAAAACCAAAACCAAAACCAATGAATAATTGTTGACTAATTTTTAATGTTTAATTTTTCGTTTTCTAACCTGATCTTTATTTGGTTCTGGACACAAATAAAGTCATAAGAAAATGATTCATTAAACATGTTAATCCTGCCCCTAGTGTAAGGCGGTTGTTGATTAAATTTGTAAAATTTTACTTTTCCTTTTGCAAAACAAAACCCCATTCACAGTAATGCCAGATTCATTATTCATTCATACTTAAAAATACTGCCATTTTTTTTTGTTATCCATTTTGCAATGATTGCTAACCTTTGAATCATGGATTTAAGGTCATGTGATCTATCAATCTATTCTCACATGAAATAACATAACAACAACAACAACAACAACAACAACAATAATAATAATAATAATAATAATAATTATTATTATTATTATTATTATTAATATATTATTATTATTATTCACTTAAATGATGAAACCACAGTTCATGATATTACTTTATTGCATTAGAAGTATTACTGTCAGATTTAAAAAAAAATCTTTTGATATTTTTAATGATTGATACTTATGTTCCATATGTACCTACAATGGCAGGGTATAAAATAATAATAATAATAATAATAATAATAATAATAATAATAATAATAATAATAATAATTGTTATTATTATTATTCACTTAAATTATGAAATCACAGTTAATGATATATTTTACTAAAATGTGGATTTATTAAAATAATTGATAATTGTTTTTCTGTATGTACCCACACTGGCAGGGTATGAAATCTATAAACATTTTTTTTTCTGTTTGAATAGTTCGAGAATATTTGTGTCAGATCTCATATCTATCTATTCACAGTACGTTGCTGACATACTGACATAACTTCCGATATTTGTGTGTTGAAATGACAGGGTCTATGTCGAGATTCAGTACATGCTTCTACTGCCATAAACATGCTCATCTCTGAGGTTACAGTAGTAGTAATATATAGTATAACCTTAAATATGCTAACAAAGTCTGTAAAAGTCTGGAATTACAAAGCTCAGATCATAGTAAAAGGTTAAAGTGACAGGTTCACCGATCAGTGAAGTAAAACAGCTGTATACACTGTGTTCAACATACTGTACATGTGTGCTAATGAAAGCACTTTCACTGACTAAGCTAATGATTATTTGCTAAATTCAAAGCTGTTGGCTCTTAGACAGAGTCTATGACAACATCCTTAAAAAAAAAAAAGAAAGAGAGAAGAGAAAAAACGAGAGGAACAGCCGGCCAGTAGACTTCCTCTGATGAAAGACACAGTCGCACCTGTAAATCTGTGGGCTCGGGGTGCAGCTGCAGGGACTTCAACAGCTTAGCATCAAGGGACCCTAAACTACCCCAAACACACACACACACACACACACACACACACACACACACACACACACACACACACACACATAGACAGTCAAGTCATGCTATAATTGTGAGGACCTTCCCTTGTCTTAATTATTAATGCAGCTAATTAATGCAATGCCTAATCCTAACCCAAACCTTAAACGCAGTAATGAAAAAAAAACAACTTTTGGGTTGTTTAACTTTTTAATTTGTGTTAAAACCTACAACAACAAAATATACTTTTCTTTATGGGGACCAGCGGAATGTCCCCACAAGGTCAAAAATATCAGATTTTCCTGTCCTTGTGGAGACATTTGGTCCCCACTAAGATATAAAAACAAGTCACACACACACACACACACACACACACACACACACACACACACACACACACACACACACCACACACAGAGATACCATTTGGACACTATATTTCTAATTTGTAATCATTTTTGCTGCAGGAGATATTCTGGACAGTTTACAATGTGACTGTTCAGGGATATAAGTAGAGCTAAATCTTAATAGCTCTCTTATGTCTGTGCCTTATGCCTCTGTTTGAGCTGGCTGAGCTAAGTCCCCCCAGAGAGCAGCAGAAAGCTCGTGAGGTTGTTTAATTAAGGAAAATCATTGCCCTGCCGAGTGATGTGGAAGGCTTTACTAAACAGGGAGCTGAGCTAGATAGGCCTGATGAATTCTGCTCCTGGTCCTTTAATTGACCTCAGGCTCAAGGAAACTAAGCTAAGAGAGCCGAACTTTGTTCTCTTTGTAGAAATAAAAGATATTTAGACATACATAAGGGGATGAAAACAAATGAATACAGTGTTTAGTGTGCCTACCACACACACACACAAACACATACAGGCAAATGCTATTGGACTGAGACTAGACAGTATTTTACTCCCTCAGCCAGCAGAGTCGATTGAGAAATCAGCCACAATTTAAAGAACCTCTCTGTGCAGCCACATTTTTGATCTGTCTCCCCGGTGGCGCTAACTCTGAATAATGACGGAGACCACCTTTGCAAAACGGAGTGGAAGGGCATTAAAAGAGCAAGTGGTAGATGAATGAGAGTCCCCGACCACAACCCTGCAGAGGCTCCAGCCAGGACTTGATGATAAATAATTTTGTGACAGAGGGCAAATTGCAATGGCACGGTGAGCAGCTCAGTGAAATGTCAGCAGGATTAAGCTGCTGAGGAAAAGACCAAGCCAGTATGGTGATCCTCTCTGCAGTCCTGGTGGAGACAAAATGTTCGGCGTCTGAATGCAAGCCATGTAAATACAGCAGGAAACGTATCCTGCATCACGTTCATCATGATCGCAGATGTGGCCAGATCAACCCCAGTACAAATTCAATGCCTTAAAAACTTTGACACCGGGAATTAAAGGCTGAGAGAGCACTGCTCCTTTTCAAGCATGCAAGGCTAACACACCAAGCGCAGTGGGAGAAGAGCCCTGCGGCGCTCTGCATAATATGAGATGACACTTCACTGGCACACAGCCTGAAGTCATGCCATAATTAGCATAACCAGGCAGAAATGTTCAACAAGTCACTGTTCAGTGAAGCACAGAGAATAGAAGATTCCAATCATGTCTCAGACCTGTTGCATATAGGTTGTGCTATTACTTGTAGGCACATGAAAATGATGTTGTTTTGGCCTGGTGAACATGTTGAAGAGAGCGTGTTTGAAGAATAGCCGTGCCGACCCCTTGCTGAGCATAAAGAATCTGTTTGTATCTGTGTGAAAATGTTTTCTTTCTGCTGCACTCAATGACTGATTTTTGCTAACCGGTTCTCTCTTGGACAAAGTCCCCTGACAGTAAGCAGGTAAACCAGACATGTTGAAGTTCCCAGGCTCAGCAAATTTGTGTGTGCGTGTGCGTGTGCGTGTGCGTGTGTGTGTGTGTGTGTGTGTGTGTGTGTGTGTGTGTGTGCGCGCAGTTTGAGCTTGGAGCTGTAGGTTGTGCTTGTGGTGTGTCTTCTGGCACACGACTTGGCATGCAATGAGCGTCTCACCTCAGTCTGGTCATTATCATTCAAGTCTGAACACAAGGATGGTGGAAGAGATCAGCTCCAAGAAGACAAGCATGAAAACACATTAGACCTGAAATAATTTTCAGACACAGTCTACAAATCCCATTTCCAGAAAAGTTGGGTCACTTCCTTAAAATGCAATAAAAACTGAAATTTGTAATTTGTTAATTCACTTGAAGCTTTATTTAACAAGCAAAAAGACAAAGAAAAGATTTTCAGTGTTTACAGTGATGAACTTAATTCTATCTGATAAATATAAACACATTTAGAAATTGATGGCTGCAACACTGCAAAAGCAGGGACAGAGGCATGTTTATAACTGGGTCATATCACCTTTTCTTTCAATTACACTTTTTAATTATTTGGGAATTGAAGATTCTTATTGTTGCAGTTTTGCAAGTGGAATTTTTCCCCGTTATTGCTGTGTACAAGACTTGAGTCTGTGGATATGCATATGTTTCTCCAAAATACCAATATAAGTTTGTGCATCAATGGTACCTTCACATATATGCAGATCACCCATGCTGTGGGCACTGATGCACCTCCATGCCATCACAGATGCTGCTTTTGCTCTTATCCTTGGTAAGAGGCTGGATGGTCTTTTTTATCTTTGGCAAATAGAATCCGATGTCCGTTTTTTCCCCCAAAACAAGTTGAAATGTGGACTCATCTGACCACAGAGCACGCTTCCACCGTCTTTCAGTCCATCTCAGACGACTTCAGGACCAGGGAACTCACCGGTGTTTCTGTACAAAATTAATATATGGTTTCCTCTTTGCATAATAGAGTTTCAGGTTGCATTTTTTGATGCAGCATTGGACTGCGTTAAGTGACAATGATTTTTGAAAAGTACTGTTTCTATTAGGGGTGCATTGTACTAGTGCCAGGTATCACTCTGATATTGTGCTCAATTGTAAAAATGCTCAGTTACCAAAATTCAAATCTAACCATTAGTATTGGGTGTAAGCCTAGTGCATGTTGCCATGCTAATGAACAGATGACACGAAAGACAGCAGTCATGCTTAATTTAATTGATTCAAGCAGACCTCAGACTGTGCTCTGTGAAAATAAGAGGAGGAAGTACAGCATCTTCTTTCAAAACAAGCTAATAAAAAAAAAACATCTACAGCCAAACCTAGCTGAGTAAAAATAACAGCCCTTACCCAGTATGTTGTCCTTGACGATCGGCCAGTATTGATTATTGATAGAGAGGGATTCCAATGCAGTGAAAGACAATGAAACATACTTTACATATAGCTGTGCAAATCACTTTTTTGAAGTGGAAAAAAACGCTGCTGTTCTCCACTGAAACCCTATTCAACCCAAGCGAACTAATGGAGCTTGCTAATGTATTTAAAATCAGCTAACTCAAGTTGTAAAGAATGTGCCGAATAGCCTAAGTGCATAAACATGCACATGTGCCTTTTTTTATTCCCTGTTTTCTCACACATTCTCACCCACCAGCTGGCTCTCCCCATCATACGACATCTACCAGCCGAACGCTTGAATGCTTTCCTGTTGCCATGGCCATGTAAAACAAGGAAAAAGAAAGACAGCAAAAAAAAAAATTATAATAATTCAGCGACATTCCTGATTGCTTAACACTAAGTAGGTTACTTCAGTATCCACTGGTATCAATGAGCATGTATTTTTAAAAATGGCACTAGTGCATCCCCAGTTTCTACCCTAAATGTCTCAATTATAAATTTGCTCACGTTACTCCTGGCCTTTTTAGCATGCATGGTAATAAAAGATTTCAGCACGTGTTATGGTTGTTATGATGGAATTCATCGCAAGAGGGCAAGGAATATGTCATCTTGGTGTCACTGTAATGAACTGAATTTGTTTCACCTCTGTATGTCAGTGTTCCTCTGTAATACACTACACATCTCATTATAGTAAAGGGAAATTAAATTGCCTGGTTCTTGACCTCAGCATTTCAGTGCTTCGAAAATGTGGACCAATTAATGGGAAAGGAAGTATGGATGTGATACAAACATCCTCTCATTGGCTGTATTTGAAAGACTCTTAACCAGCAGATCTGGTGTGAATTTGCTAACAGCTGTTTTACCAAGGAAGAGGAGAGCAGGATGGGGTGGGTGGTGGTGGTGGGTTTGCAGGTTCTGATAATGTGCTGAACTAAAGACAGCAGTGGGAGCTTTAAACAGCATGCATCCGAGGCTTAAGTGAATCATACAGCAGCTCAGTGCTCCCCTCATGCTTTCCCTGTCTGTTTCCTCTCGTGCTGATAGTTTTGTGTCCACGTCAGTTTTCAATCTAAATCCTGCAGCACCCTAGATTAGCTGCCGAGAACCAGAGAGGCTAAAGTGGTGCGAGAGAATCTCTCACACCCCTCTCTCACACCATTCTCTCTTTCACCATTCTCACTCACTATCCTCTCTCACCATTCTGTCTTTCACCATTTTACTGCACTATGCTTTTTCACACCATTCTCTCTCACCATTCTGTCTCATCACTCTCTCTCACCATTCTCTCACACCATTCTCTCTCACACCATTCTCTCACACCATTCTCTCATCATTCTCTCGCACTATTCTCTCGCTCACCATTCTCTCACATTATTCTCTTTCACATTATTCTCTCTCACCATTCTCTGTCACCATTCTCTCTGACCATTCTTTCTCACCATTCTTTTGCACTATTCTCTTGCTCACTATTCTCTCACATTATTCTCTTTCACACCATTCTCTCTCACCATTCTCACTGCAAGAGAACGGTGAGAAAGAATGATGAGAGAGAACAGTGAGAGAGAATGGTGAGAGAGAACAGTGAGAAAGAATGGTGAGAGAGAATGGTGAGAGAGAATGGTGTGAGAGAATGTGAGAGAGAACCGTGAGAGAGAATGGTGAGAGAGAATAATGCGAGAGATTGGTGTGAGAGAATGTGGGCGATAGAATGGTGAGAGAGACTGATGAGAGAGAATTGAGCAAGAGAATGGTGAGAGAGAATGGTGTGAGAGAACAGTGCAAGAGAATGGTGTGAGAGAATGGAGCAAGAGAATGGTGCAAGAGAATGGTGTGAGAGAATGGTGAGAGAGAATTGAGCGAGAGAATGGTGTGAGAGAATGGTGGGAGAGAATTGTGCGAGAGAATGATGCGCGAGAATGGTGTGAGAGAATGGTGGGAGAGAATTGAGCGAGAGAATGGTGTGAGAGAATGGTGTGAGAGAATGGTGGGAGAGAATTGAGCGAGAGAATGGTGTGAGAGAATGGTGTGAGAGAATGGTGAGAGAGAATTGAGCGAGAGAATGGTTTGAGAGAATGATTAGAGAGAATGATGAGAGGGTTTTTAGAAGCTGAACTTCTACCCTCTTTTTTCATCTTATCTGACTCAGTCTTATCTACCTAATAGCCATCTGAATACTGATTTGTAAATAAAATGTATTCCTCCTTGTCTTTAAAAAAACAGTTCAGGACATGAGGTCAGAAACACTAAGTCTATGGTGAACCTGCTCTAATGAAACTAACTGCACCAATCAGAGACCATAAGAAGTCTCTTTCTCTGCTGTGAATTTGTAGGTCAGTACTCTTTAATAACTTGAGGACCATGACATCATTAATACGCTTAGCTTTATTGTACGATGCACATAACAACTCTAACAGCTCAGCTAATTTCTCACAACACACTGCTTTTACGGCAGACCGTAGCAAACTACCGTGAGTACTGCAGTAACTACAGCTGCGCCTGGTGTATCTTGAACACAACAAGTAAGTCAGTCAGCTGTTTTTATCCAAAGACTATTATGAATTCATATGGATTAAGGGTTTAAGAAAAAAGATGTCAAGCACCCTAAAAATAAGACATAATTTGGTTGCTGAATTTTCGTACATAATTGAAGTGAGACATTTTAAAGTATTTAACGGTTCTGCGAATACTGTCAGAAGAACGGAGAGGTATGTATCGTCTATATGATTAAGTATCTTGTGGCTATTTTCAGCATGTATATTAATTAAGTAGAAAAACATTCATAGTGTATTACTGTTAGATGAACGAGCCACTTCTTGCCTGGATCTTATGATCAAAGATTCAAATGTCTTAATATTGTGTGGTTTATAATGTTGTGTTTTAGAGGTTTGAATAAATGACTAGAGAATTTACATTTCCACTGGACTAAATAAAAGCTGGTAGAAAGCAAACGTTCAATAGTTTCATAATTTTGCAACTATTTACATTTTCCTCATGCCCCCGCTGAGCCTGCAATGGTGTACAAGGATGGACATATTTGCAAGATGCTTTATGGTTTCAAATCATTTCCTGCTCGCTAACATTACACTGTTATTCCCAGCTGTCAGATTAATTTCAAATGTAACAGCAAGCACCAAACATGTTTTTCATAGGTTCTGCAAGAAAGAACTACACATCGTAATGTTTCTCTCTTGTACAAAAACGGCTGACAATGCAATTGCAATCAAATTATAGGAATTATACACTGACTGATAGGCTAATATTAACTAACTAGCTATCATTGTTATTAAGCTCCTTACAGTTAGAATTACAAATGAGAAATTCATGCTGCAGTCGTGTCATGTTTATTGACCTTAAATGTTGATTTCTTGGAAAAAGCTAACATTTTCACCAGAATCATATATATATA
>JAOVVH010000004.1:24592140-24602460 GCA_028566435.1 Scorpiodoras heckelii
TCTGCTCTTACTGGTGCAATGTACAATTAATGAAGATTGGCCACCAGGCTGGTCCAATTTAGCCATGAAACCTCCCAAACTAAAATGACAGGTGTTTCAGGTTCATTGTCTAACCCCTGTACATTCTAATAGTTAATATTTTTCTTCTTTTTCTTCTTCATGTGATGATGTGTCAGCTGTTCCTACCTTATTGGTCCTTGCCCATCTATACAATGAATTTCAGATAGCCTAGTGTTTTGCTATATTCATGTCACCCTTACTCTTTGATAATCCCAGAAGGTTATGCATAAGTTATCAGCTGACCAAATGAGAAACCTTTTGTTCAGTTGTGGCTGCACCATCAGTGCAATAGAAATATGAGGCCCAAAAAAGGAGGCAAATTAGTTTTTTGAGTATTAGTTTATTTTTTCACTATCCTTGCAGTTTTGCTAAGAGTATGGTAGCTCTAATACGCAATATTTCACAGCTTTGTAAAACTTCTCTAGTGTCATCGGATTTGGGGAGGATTTCTGAGCAACTATAAGCTGTTTAAAGTGTGCTGAGTGTTAGGACATGGAGAGCAGGATTAAAGCTGAAACGCCCTCCCGGTGATGACAAAATGATTGTGCTTCAGCTCATAGATGTCATAGTGTTTCCAAGCATGATGCCACTCTACTTTTAAGGCAGAAGTACAATAGGTGGCTTTTGCAGTTCTCATGTCAGAGCAAAGTTTGCAGGGATAAATTTGCTTTTAATGTAACCAGGGCTACTAATATGCAAGCAAAAACGGAGAACTAGTTCCTATATGAAACAGTAGCACAGTTAGCTGCCTCATTACAGAACATTTCTGTTTAAATTAGGTTTTGATGCATTCATATAATGTCTAATTTATCTTGGTGTCTGTGACAAGCTGACAACTTTTAAGTGGCTAATCTAAACCATTAGTACATTAAAGCAGCAATAGTAGAAAAAGCCTACAGTCAGGAAAAAAGAAATCGGAGCAATTAACATATGGATTGTTAGCTATTTATGCTAATAATTAAATACTTTTTGAAATGACTGAGAGAAAATATATGATTCAACAGTAGACTTTGTAGATGGTCGCTTTAGGCTACACTGTGTATGATTTTTTTTTGTGTTTAAAACATGATTAAGACAGAAATTAATAAAATAATCCTGTAAATTTTACATCATACAGCAGAGGACAAAATAGACAATAGGGAACAAAGGTAAAAAAAAAAAAAAAAATATTGAGATACAAGGCTTTGCAGTTTTATTCCCTGCACTATATTTTAGCTAACTAGCTAGCTCTTCCATCAAACAGATATTCACAGAGCTTTATTACAGTTACAGTGGGGCAGTACTTTTCCACGCAACCTTCCTTCTACTTACATTCAACAACACAGAGGTTTTTGTAGTAGGACCACAGGCAGCTAGAAGTAAGCTTTCTGATTATGCAGTAACTCTGGATGGCCTTTGCATTATGAGCAACTGTAAAAGACATTAGTGTGAGTACTGACTCCAATCTTTCATTTAAAGCTCATGTAGATAATATTACTAGTATAGCCTTCTTTCATCTAAGACATATTGTTAAAATGAAAATATAATGTCACTGCATGAAATATAATGTCACTGCTCAAGTTAGTTACTGCTTCAGAATGCATCAGCCAGAGTCCTTACTAGAACCAGCAGATGTGACCACATCACCCCATCTTATCCACACTGCAGTGACTGTTAAATTTTATATTGTTTATAAAATACTACTGCTGACCTATAAAGCACAAAATTCTCCTGCACTGCATAACCTGAGCAAATTTCTAATGTTATAATCTGCCACACCTACTTTGATCAAAAGGTGCAGGCTCTTTGTTGGTACTTTGATTAATGAAGGATACAGCAGAGGGCAGAGCGTTCTCTTACAAAGCCCCAGTTATGAAACAACCTTCCAATTATTGTTCTTGAACAAATGGTCAAGCCTTTTGTCACTGGTCCAGCCTTCTGTTACTAAATGTTCTTTGTTAAAAGCACAGATCTCTTATACAGCACAGGGCACTCTTTCCCCTCTACCACCTGGGACCATACCACCTCAAACCCCCTGTTTGATGCATAAGTCTGCAATATGAAAGGGAGAGATAAGTCAGCTGAGTGGTCCACCACGGAGTGCAGCTTTTAACCGAATGAAAGCCTGTTGTCATTTCTCCATCTCCTTTACTGGATCTAGTGCCCACTTATAGTGAGATCAGTCAGAGGCCTGGCAACCTTCATATAATTCATCAAAATCACATGATTGTAACCAGCCAGACTGTCTCACCTCCTTTTTGGTCGTTGATCCTGGGCAGGCCGCAGTTGTCTTGTCAATTTGAGGACGCAACTATGGCCGAAGTAAACACCTAGATACTGTAATTCCATCCACCAAGAGTGCCACTTCCCTCTGTGCCCTCAGGACATCCCTCAGATGCTGCATGTGGCATGGCCAGTCATTGCTATAGATGATGATATAATCAAAATAAGCCATGATGTAGGCAGTGTGCAGATAGAAGATTCTATCCTTGAACCACTAGAATCACTGGGCTTCAAACAACCCAAAAGGAAGGGTCATGAATTGGGGTAAACCAAATGGAAAACAATAAGCATGGCTGCATACCACCATCCCCAGGGGTGCCTCAGTAATGTTGTAGTATTCTATGAGGGTAGTGCAATTGGGCAGAGGTAAAAACATGTCAGAGCATACTGCTTGCAACTGCTTGCAATGTCTGTAATTTTGGGGCAGTGAGGGGTGGTCTCCACAATGGACTGGGATGGATTGATCTGCTCATTTTAGAAACAACTCCAGTCCTAGCTCCTCTATCTCTGGAACTACCATTGCCACAGTGGACTGGGGTGGATTGATCTGCTCATTTTAGATTCAACTCCAGTCCTAGCTCCTCCATCTCTGGAACTACCATTGCCATAGTGGACTGGGGTGGATTGATCTGCTCATTTTAGATTCAACTCCAGTCCTAGCTCCTCCATCTTTGGAACTACCATTGCCAAAGCCACAGGGACCATCTCTCTCCATAAGGGTGATATATCTGCCATGCCCTGCCTCTGTCCATTCGCACGACCTCACAGTCAACATAACCAGCTCAATGTGTGACACTGAAAGGTCCTTGCTACTTGGCAAGCAATTTTGGAGCTCAATGAGGGTAGTCATACAAGCACTTTCTGTCCTGGTGAAAATTCCTCAACTGAACATCCTTATTATACAGCCGGGCTTGCCATTCTTGTGCCTGTAGCAAATTCTCCTGTGTTAGGTGCCTCAGAGTGTGGTGGTTCACCTCCTGATATTGCTCCAAGTAGATGAGTCTGAGGTATTTTCATCTGTCCACCAGGTTCAGGCATTCATCTGAGATCTACAGTTCTGTCTGATGACAAATCACTATGCATATATGGACTGCACATTGCAGAAGGAATTTTGTTCTTCATCCATATCTTTGGACCAATTGAGTGCTGCAAATTTGTTGGACAGGATGATTTGGAGTTCTTGCTTGCTTGCTGGGTCCCTCAGACATGTCCAGTTCAGCTTAGTTTGTGGAGGTAGCCTGCGTTTTGCCTATTGGAGTCATAGCTGTAGCTTAGCATAGACCATGTAATGGTTGGATTCACAATACAGCCATCTCATAGCCATCTCCCTGCTTTGGGACAATGTCCATTGTTAAAAGCGCTTTAGAAATAAATTGAATAGTGCATACTTACTTAAGTGATGTTCCGAATTGTGAGCTGAGTAGGATGTAGTTCAGGATTGCTGAATCTTTGCCCAATGGGTTTCACCATGTAAGCTGTTGCCTGTAGGGATGCTGAAAGTGGCTGTTCCCCACAATCAGGTAGGACACAGGTAGGATATGGCGAAGGGTAACAGACATAATCTATTATTATTTAACATTCCTACTGAAATGCAAAATCTCGACCACAGCTGTATAATAGGAACTACAGCTTACTGGATTCTTTGAGTATTCACCCACCAACAATCAATGAAATGATTATGCTGTATTTCTCCAGCAGTGAGTAATGAGAAGCAGGCATTGGTTTTATTGTGAGTAGTCAGGCTGCTAGAAGCATAATTGCTTTCCAACCAATATCAGATCACCTGGCAGTGCTCACCATCGATGGTACCATCAAGAAACACATTCTGCACCAACTAAGACCAGCTCAGATGCAGCCAAGGGCAATTTCTACAACCAGTTCTAAAATGCATCGGATTTGATCCCAAGGACAGAAATGGTTGTATTTGCTGGTCACTTCAATACTCATACTGATGCAGACCAGATGGAATGGAAAGAAACGATGGGTCATAATGATGCAGAGCTGAAGACATGCCTGAGGGCACTCCATTTTAGATACTGTGTTAAGTTTCAAGAAAAGGTCAGTAGTTTGATATGTATTCAGAATGCAGGGGAAGGTGCTCCACTCCACATGTAACATTCCACATTCTGCATCTACTCTATTTGGACACACCGCTTAATCATTGAATTCAGGTGTTTCATGGAGTCCCATTGCCACAGGTATATAAAATCAAGCACCTAGCCATGCAGTCTGCCTTTACATACATTTGTGAAAAAAATGAGTCATTCTAAAGAGCTCACTGAATTTGAGTGTGGTACCATACCATAAGATGCCACCGTTGCAATAAGTCAGTTCGTGAAATATCTTCCCTCCTAGATATTCCACGATCAACTGTGAGAGGTATTATTGAAATGTAGAAGCATTTACTAGCCACAGCAATTCAACCATGAAGTGGCAGACCACATAAAGTTACACAGCTGAGTCACTGAGAGCTGAGGTGTATAGTGCATAATAGTCACCAACTCTGCTGTCTCGGGAACTGCAGAGTTCCTAACCTCCTCTGGCATTAACATTAGCACAAAAGCTGTGCACCAGATGCTTCATGGAAGCCTTGCAAGCCTTACATCACCAAGCACAATGCCAAGCATTGGATGGAGTGGTGTAAAGCATGCTGACACTGGACTCTGGAGCAGTGGAAATATGTTCTGTGTAGTGATAAATCATGCTTTCTATCTGGCAGTCTAATGGATGAGTATAGGTTTGGCAAATGCGAGGAGAACATTACCTGCCTGACTACATTGTGCCATTCTTGGTGGAGGAGGCATAATGCTCTGGTGTTGTTTTTCAGGGGTTGTCCAAGGCCCCTTAGTTTCAATGAAAGGAAAACTTAATGTTTCAGCATACCAAGACATTTTGGACAATTGTATGCCTCCAACTTAGTGGGAACAGTTTGGGGAAGGTCCTTTTCTGGTCCTGCATGATTGTGCCCCAGTGCCCAAATCAAGGTCCATAAAGGCATGGTTGGGTGAGTTTGGTGTGGAAGAACTTGACTGGCCCACACAGAGCCCTGATCTCAACCCCATCAGACCCCTTTGGGATGAAATAGAAAAGAGATTGTGAGCCAGGCCCTGTTGTCCTACATCAGTGTCTCACCTCACGATGCTATTCTGGATGAATGGGCAAACATTCCCACAGACACACTCCAAAATCTTGTAGAAAGCCTCCTCAGAAGAGTGGAAGGTGTTTTAGCTGCAAAGGGGAACCAACACCATATTAATGCCTATGGATTTAGAATGGAATGTCATAAAATCTCCTGTAGATACAATGTGTAGGTGTCCAAATACTTTTGTCCATATAGTGTACATATCTTTTCTATATCCTTTTTTTCTTTCTTTGTTTAATTATTGAATAACTACATATGTTTTATGAAAAGCAGCTGAGTAATATGCCTAGAGTTTAAGGTCTTAAAGTAGCTTCAAAATACACATTATGACTTCTTGTGTGCAAATGTGTGTAAACCAACAAAGATTTAAGTTTCACAAATATTACTTTTCTTCAGAGTTGTGTGCATATGTTGATCAAACAAAAAAAGGCTAAATATGTTCCCAACACATCTCATTTGCATGTAGTGACCCCCACAGAACTCCATAAAAGGTAAACTGCACAGACAGCTAGGAGCACATAATGAATTTTGACCCCAAATTTGCTTCAGGCAGCCATGGGTAGCCAGTGGAGGTCAATGAGCAGTGATGTGCCCTTTTAGGTTGAATGAAAATGAAACGCACAATCACATTCTGGAACATCTGTAAGGGTTTTGCTGTGCATGATGGGAGATCCACTAGAAGGGCATTGCAGTAGTTGAGGTGAGAGATAACCATGTATCAACCTGTATCAAGAGTTGGGTAACATACTGAGTCAAGCCTGGTTTTTTAATGTAGTATAGTGCAAAGTGGCATGACCAGGAGACAGATGTATCATGGTCAGAGCAGGATAGCTGATCAGTCATGACACATAATCATGGTTGGGGAAAGTAATGAAGAGGATATTTTTTATGTTGAAATTGTGATGGATAGACTTTATTGCCCAGATTCTTAGCCCATGTTCTTCCCCAGCTTTCCTCTTTATAGGTATGCATTTTGATCTGCTTATTATTATCATCATATCTATGTATTTGCCATGGATAATAGCCTTGATTACTTACACGATATAGTGGTGCTGCAGTTATTCATGAAGCAGGGTGTACTCTGCCCTGGGGGAAGATTGTATTCATATTGTGTATCTACGGAAGCTTCATTTGTGATGTGATGCTTTACTGGTCATGCCAATAGACCTTCCTGATCACCCAAGTAAACACAAAGCACATGAGAAACCTTCAGTTCTTTTTATTCATGTACTGCTGAGATATAAAGATATTGTACTGTATTCAGTTGGAAAAGTGGCTGCAAAGCTGGGCAAGGGCTTGTTATTGCCTCCCATCGCTTGGACTTTACAGTGAGTTAGGTGACATCATCCACTTCAGCTGCAGCTACTTAGCACCACTCCAGAGGTGCAAATTAAGAAGTGTGATATGTGGATTTGGAAAGGTTCCAATTTGGCCCTGTCCCCATGCCCAGACACACAACAATAGCCTAGCCAATATAAATGCATAAGCCATTCCTCTCCCTCAAGTAGATGTTTCTTTGGTAATTCCATAATCTATGTGTAACATTGTACACTCCACATGTAGAGGTTGAAAGTTTACATGTACTCATCATGAACATGAATGTTATGACAATATCGGGCTTAGACTGATTTCTCTGAACTGTTCTTCTGTGGCAGAATGAGCGTAGAACATTCATGTTTAATAGAGAAAGCAAGAATTTGGTGCACAAATTAAAATTTTTGGGAGTTTTTTTTTATCAAAACAGATCAAAATTATATATACAGCACACCTAATATTTGGTTAAATGTCCCTTAGCAAGTTGCACCTTGACCAGTAGCTATCAAGAAGCTACTAGCAGAAATCTGGTTGACCGCTCTTCTTGACAGAATTGGTAGAGTTCAGTTAAATTTGTTGGTTTCCTGGCATGGACCCAACTTTTAAGCACAGTCCATACATTTTCAATACGGTTGAGGTCAGGTCTTCACGAAGGCTATTCCCAAAGCTAAATGCTAACCTGCTTTATCCTTTCCACAACCAGCGTGATGTGTGTTTGGGGTCATAATTCTGTTGGAGCACTCAAGTTTCAACCATCTGTCTGATGGTTTGAGGTTATGTTGAAGAGTTCTGAGGTAGACTTCCTTCTTTATTATTCCATTTCCACTTTGTTCAAGCTACCAGTTCCAAAAACAAAAAGCACCAAAAGCATGATGCTACCATCACCATGCTTAACCGTTGGTACAGAGTACTTAGGATTTACTCCTTCAAATATATGTCTGGTCATTGTGGCCAAACAGCTCAGTCTTTGTGTCTGACGACATAACTTCCCTCCAGAGGGCCATGTGGTCAGCTGCAAACTGTTGAGCTTGAAGGTGTTGGATGGCAGCCTCTCAGTCCATTGTGGTGTAAAACTTGTTTGACTGTAGACAGTGACACTGGTGTTCCAACAGCTTCTATTTCTAGGGCTGTGTCTTGGTGGTTTTTTGGGTTGTTACTGATCATCCAGAACATCCCCTCATCATTTCTGTCAATTCCGTCAGCTGAGTGTGACAGTTTGAGTCTTCTTCTAGACCTTGGCAAGGTGGCTACACCTCCCAATAACTTGTACTCATTCACAGTTTGAACTGATGATCTTGGAATCTACAGTTATTTAGAAATCTACAGTCATCTTTCTCAGACCTGCACTGAGCTTCTCGGACTTTCCCATTGTACTGTGTGTTGGTCAGTCCAATGAGTGTTGTCAAACAAACCGTTTTTATGTGGACACATTGAAGATACCCGCTGCAGTCAATCATGATCACTAACAGGAATTTAAGAGGCTGTGTAATTTAAAAGGCCTTGTGTATGTAAACTTTTGAGTGCAATTGTATGTCTCTTTCCTTATTCTTTTCTTTCTTTCTTTAGTTAATTGAATATGTTTTATGAAAACTATTTGAGTTATAAGCCTAGAATTTAAGGTCTCGAAGTAGCATCAAAACACAGACGTTGGGACTCATTTATCTTTTCATAAGTTGTGTGAAACCAAACAAAAATTTTTGCCAGATTTAACTTTTGCAAATGCCGATTCCAATAAAGTACAAAGCACCTTCCTAACACAGCTCATTTGCATGTAGTGACAATTAGATTTGTCTTAATTTATGGGTTTGTGTTGTCTCATTTTCTTTATTTTTCATGTTGTTTAATGCCAATCTTTAATTCTTTAATGTCAGAAATATAAAATGACTGTTTCATTAAAACTGAGGGTACTCTTAGTCCCTGACATAGTGAACTAGCATGAGGATGTGTTTTTAACAGAGACTTCAACGTACTTCTAGAAGTCGTTCTGGATAAGGGCTTACGCTAAGTGCTGTAAATATAATTTAACACAAATTACCATTGACAGTTTATTCCAGATATAAAATTCTGAATGAGTAATTAATCTATTCAAATGATATAATTTGAAGTCAGTCGAGTCGAGATTCATATTAATTAGTCCTCCTATATGTCAAATTTCTTACAAGTCGGATGCAACCATTTTTTTTCTGAATTTGAGGGATTTTAATAAATAGCCAACTTCTTATATAAATGCTCATATGAGCAATAAACAAATATATCTGTTTGTATCCAGCTTGATAAATGAAGCCCATTATCCTTTGTTACATGCTACTATGCTTCATTAGGACATTCTTTCTCCAAGCGCCTGACAGAAGGGCACTGCATAAATTAAACTTTAATCAAATTAAGTATGATTATTATTATTATTATTATTATTATTATTATTATTATTATTATTATTATACTTGAAACGTTCAGCAATCTGAATGGGCTGTTTCTGAAACTTTTGCAGCACTAAGCAGTAGTCCCAAAAATATCCAGCCATTGTGGGCATTTTCTAATGATGCTTGTCAGCAACAAGCTTTACCACTGAGCATCAGCGAGCTGTGGCCCTGAGCTGAACCAAAATGCCTGCTAGGCCTCACTGATTATCTTTCTCATGCCATTAACTCAAAGTGTGACACAGAACATTTGTGTTCATTTTTTTAAATCACAGTTACATGGCAAGCCCACAGCTAACAGCATTAAGATTTTCACATCTGTCCAATGTTGAGCTCTAATGTCTACCTTGCAGGCTGCTCAGTGTGCTGCCTTCTCTCCACGAGCCGACTGTGAAGTTGAAGTCTGTGGTGTCATTCTTTCTTTTCTTTCAGAGAGTGTGTGTAGTTGGTAAGACTGCGTATTATAGCAGCAACTGGGACCGGCTGATAAGAACCTCAAAGCAGTTCTATACAGCCGCGCACAGCGAGCGGTTAGCTTTGGGGGGGGGGGTGTTAAACAGATCATATAGCTTTAAGGACTTTACCCCCAGAATGTGTATGCAGCCATAGGATCAGAACATTAGCATAAAATCTATGGCAGAACAGAGCACAAAAGAGTAATCGAGTACTCTTGCTAAATTTCCCTCTGCAAGGAACCAGAAGCCTCTGTCACATGAAACAGTTGTAAAAGTAATGCCTCATTTCACAACCGCATTCAAAAAATTGAATTGCCTAGCATTCTGTCTACGAAAAGAGTTCATTTCAGTCAATTGGTAATAAACAGCACGTGTTTTAATTGATTCCACCACAAGCTGAGAGAATTTCAAGATTGCCTCCCCCCCCCCAACAAAAGCTTTTCAGCACTTCGTGTGTGTGTGTGTGTGTGTGTTTGAATCTGTGAGACTATAGTCTGTCACTGCAATTTTTCCTTCTGCAACACAAACAAAAGGAAGCTTTCTTTCATACTATGTAATAACCCTGAGTCCCATAAGGAGTGTGTGTGTGTGTGTGTGTGTGTGTGTGTGTGTGTGTGTGTGTGTGTGTGTGTGTGTGCGCAGGCACGCATGTGTGTATCTTTATCTTTGT
>JAOVVH010000004.1:24671850-24683529 GCA_028566435.1 Scorpiodoras heckelii
AGTTTTACTGAGTGTCTTGGAGAATCTGCCACAGCTCTTCTGGAGACTTTGACTGTCACGCTTACTTCTTTTTTTTGCAGCAAAACCCAGCAGCCTTCATTAAAAATATTACTTCATATATTTTTTTTGCCTGTTATGTAATGTGTTGTTTTTGTTACTGTTATACAAACATTTTTTGTGTAACATTTAATTTTTTGTTGGAAAAGTAACATGGAAATGTGAAATCTTTTTGTACTGAAACTCAAAAAAAAAAACCATCAATAACAAAAGTCATACCTGAAAACTATAGGGTGCCTAAGACTATTGCACAGAACTGTATATTATATGAACTCAATAATGACCACAAAAAACACCTTTTTAATCTATCAAGCATGCCAATAATTCTGACTGTATACTGTATACTACACCAGGCAAACACACCAGGTAAAATTTAAGAAAGCAATTCTGATACTGCTAATTATAGAAAAGGCTTAACAAGCCTTTTGAAAAAGATGCTGTTCCCATAACCCCACCCTGTTTCAAACACCCACTTGAAAGCAGACACACTGTTATGCTGAAAACTATGATACTAAGTTGTAAGATTAAAATCCACATTTTTTACACTCTTATAGCCGTAGCCAGGAGGTGATCTCCAGCAGGAGCTGTGGCACAGCTGGATGCTGCCAGTAGAGCGAGGTCTTAGAAGTTCTGGAGGTTTTGAAGGCACAGAGTGACTCGGTGCCTCGGGGTCAGAGCGGAGGCGAGCGAGCACAAACTAGCTCAGGAGTGTTAGATCCCGTTCTCATGGCACAATCTTTATTATGCTGATTTGTGACTAGATTGTAAACTAATCAGGGTAACTTCCACCACCCCTTGCCACCAGGGAGATGGAGGAAAAGGTTAGACGATGACTGTCGGTTTTTCTCGAGAACTTTCCTGCTCCCTGGACCAGCTCTAGTTCAAATACATCTGAAGTTGTGTCTATAGAAAAACGAAGTTCTGTGACATGGTTAATTGGAGAGTCAAGTTTTGACTGACTTCTACTGCATAAAAAAAAGAAAAGGCAAAGCCTGTTTGGGTAAGCTCAAGGGGAGCTAAGTTGTAAACAGTTAATTATTACTCTGTATGCAAATGTTGGCCTTTAAATGTATTCAAGGAATAATTCCCATTCAGACATTTGCATAAATGCATATTACATTCGTTTCACACCCAACTCCTCAGAATGTCATTAAGAGTGATACGAATATTTAGTTTAATTCAGGTGGTTGATTAGATTTTTCAAGAACATAATATGGAAACAAGTGTCATCAAGCAACAATTGTCTCTTTTTTTTCCTCCGGAAATTTTCAGCAATTTGTAGTAAAGCACCAAGCAAATCCTGATAGAAAGTTCTGCTGCTTTATCAATGAACTTGATGGTGGGGAATTGCCTGAGAAACAACTCCGGTGTTTAGTACCTATAAAACTATTAACTAATAACACAACCAGACTGTAATATAAAGCACAGAGGACATGTTTAAGATATTATTTACTGGAACAAGCCTACATTAACCACATTTAGATATTATCATATGTACCTTCCTTTAAAACAAATACACTGAAGTACCAGAAAAACTGGTACAGCAGTTAATACTTGGTAGTTCCCCCCTGGGATGTTGGAGGGAACATTGCACAGTCCTCACGTTGATGTTTGTGAGGCTCCAGCATTGAATTCGTGTTACTTTAGACAGTGTTAGACGGCTATCACGTGAAACGATTCTTACCAGTCGATGCTGGTCACGTTCACCCAGAGTCTTACATCTGAGGTTTTACTGGAATTCTTGCAGTCACTGTACACCCTTGAAATGCTCATGCATGAAAATCCATGCTTTGCTGCTACCTCCAAAATGCTATGAACCATCTCACGAGCGCCAACTATTAAACCATGTGAAAAATCACAAAATCGTGATAACTTGCCATTCTCATGCTGTGTATTTTGCATAGGCTCCAGTACCAGTTTTTCTGGCACTTAAGTGTATATAGATATATGGATTATGAATAAATGCTGTATCATTCAATAAAAAAAAGATTTTATTATAAATACAGAATTGCAGAATTGAACATGGGCTCAAATTAAATCTGGAAGTTTACAAAATTAGCAGGACTAAAACAGGATCTTTCTTTTCTTTTTTTAATATCATAAAATAGACCACTGCAAAGTAAGTGCACAGCTCTAGACTGTGAAACCAGTACAAGCTGTTTAATTTTAATGTCTTATTAGACATATGAACCAATATGAGTTCTTTGTTATGTATGTAAGAATGGTTATTTAAATTCTAATCGATGTCATGACCTCTTCCTAAAAAAGTAACTCTACTGTCAGGTTTGCTGCAATATCACTAAAGAGGAAAAAAGCAGCAGCAGAAGATGTTTTCTGTGATTCTGCAGGTCATGCCATCTGGTTGTTGCACTGCTGCCAGAGGAGAACGCTTTTAAATCCACTCTCAACATACAAGTCAGATATGTGTGTCAGCAACTGCACACTCTCAGCCTTCTCCCCAGGCAGAGGAACTCGGCCAAGACAGGTGTTTCACCTCCAAAAATAGTGTTTCACACATTTTAAGTGGCACATAATTCGGGGAAAAAGACCTTATATATGCTTTAAGTTCTCGTATACCATCCTCCACTGGCAGAAATGTTGCATAATGTGCTCTCCAATAAAAGTTTCTTGATTTGTCTCTTGATTTAACTTGTGAACAAACCTGTGAGTCAAAGATTTTTTTAAAAATGGCAGCTTATTTTTTAAGATTCTTTGAACTGTATTTCCTGTTTGTCATGTTTTGTGATTTAAACAGACAGTAATACGTGCAGAGTTGCAGGTCTACAGTATGGTATATAATGCATGTAACAGGCGGCGTTTCATCAACTTCTTTTGAATTTTTTCTGCTGTTATTGACTGGAGTACAGTAGAACTGCAAATAATAATAATAATAATAATAATAATAATAATAATAATAATAATAATAATAATAATAACTAAAAGAGATAAGTTAAATGCAAAAGGGCACAAGATAAGTATGATATATCTAATATAACATTTCTGCATATTATAAGACACTTATCAGTACTTTATGCTACTAAACATTTTAAAAATTAAGAATAAAGGTGGCCTCGTTCCATAAGAAAGAAAAGCGTGAGAATGTTCAGACACACACACACACACACACACACACACACACACACACACACACAAACCAGCCTGAGCTCCAGCAAGCTGCTTTTATGAAAGAATGTCTGTGGTCTCAGGCTGGCTGCGTAAATCAAGCGCCCCAAAAACGATTCACGCTTCCTAAAGCTCCAGGCTCACACAGCATCTGCTAATGGTTTTGATTTACTGGGGACCTGTACAATATTACAGCACTGGAAAAAGCGAGGCCAAAATACTGAGCCACACAGACTAAAGTGTGCAGGGGAGATCCGCAAACACGTCGGCCTCCAGGAGCGCCGCGTCATTCCACAGGATATGAGAAAGCGGAGGTCGGAGAGCCTTTAAAACTATATTAGAGGCCACATTAACAATAAATGCAATGTCTGTGCACAGTCAGTGAGGTGTGTGTGTGTTTAGTCACTGGCCACTTTAATAGGAACATCTGTACCCCTGGCATGTGGCAGCAGCATGATACACATTGAGAGCTGCAACTTCAGGTTTCTGAGGATTTTGCTTTGCATATTGGGATCGACATTCCCATTGAATCCTGACTTTTCAGACACCCTGTGTATACACAGTCAGTGAGCACTTATTTGGCTAGGCATTCATGCAAAAGTCTATTCAGCCAATCATTTGGCAGCAGTGCAATGTTTAAAATCATGAAGTCTTGGGCCAGCAGCTTCAGGTAATGCTCACATTAACCATCAGAATGGGGAAAAATGTGCAATAAGGGAAAAACATTCCAGTGAGCAGCAGATGAAAGGGATGTCACTGGAGAATGGCCAGAAAGATTTGAGCTGAATGAAAGGCTACAGTACTCAGATAACCATTCTTCACTAGGGCAGTGGTTGGACTACTGATCGGAAGGTCGAGGGTTCAAATCCAAGCACCACCATTCTGCCACTGTTGGGCCCCTAAGCAAGGCCCTTAACCTGAAACTGCTCAGCTGTATAAATGAGATAACTGTACATCACTCTGGCAAATGCCATAAAATGTAAATGTAAATGTACTATTGTGCTGAGGAGAAAAGTATCTCAGAATGCACAACTACAACAGCAGAAGACCTCATCAGGGTCCATTTATTTCAGACAATAACAGAAAGCTGAGGCTGCAGTAGTCACAGGCTCACCTAAACTGGACAGCTGAAGACTGGAAAAATGTAGCTGGAAATGAATCTGGATTTCTGCTGAGGCACACAGATGTTAGGGTCAGAATTTGGCACCAGTAGCATTAATCCATGGACACAACCTGCCTTGCGTCAGCAGTCCAGGCTGGTGGAGGTGGTGTAATGGTATGGGGAATATTTTCTTTGGGCGCGTTAATACTTACCTGAATGCAACAACCTTTTGAGTGTTGTTGCTGACCATGTGTATTGATTCATGGCCACAATTTACCACCTTCTAATGGCTATTTCCAGCATGACAATGCACCATGTCATAGCTAAAGTCATCGCAAACTGGATTCATGAACATGACAATCCATTGTTCTTCCGTGGCCTCCCCAGTCACCGGATCTGAATCCAGTGGAACACCTTTGTTATGTGATAGAAAGTGCATCTGAGGAGTTGCAGGAATTGTGTGATGCAATCATGTCAACATGGGCCAGAATCTAAAGGAATGGCTGTTTTGAGAGCAAAGAGACACCATACCCAGTATTAACATAGCATTCTTAATACAGTATATACACTCACTGGGCACTTTATTAGGAACATGATACTAATACTGTGGCAAACAGAGAAGAATTGTTTCCCCTTGAGCTAAAGTCAGTTTAATGTCCTTTGCTGGGACTTAAAGTACTGCATATCTTAAAAACACATCTTTAGTACCTGACTAAACGAAGGGGACAGTTGTGGTTATTTGTGAACAGCTCAATGGCAATTTTATGACCAGGGTGCTTTACATCACTAGACTGAAGTATAATGGGATGTGACACTGAGGGAAATCCTTTTAGAAGTTGACCATATATCATCAATGTAAAAGACAGTTATAAAAATAAACAAAATGGGATTATACATGTCAGTAGCAAGGTCATGGTTTTGGTGATACACATTTAACACAACTTACCTGTAGAGGAAATTTACTATAAAGAAGAATAAACATTAAAATGAGTCAAAGATTTACAGATTACAAAATTAATACAGCACCTTGGAATTGTGCTCAGATCAGATCTATTACTAAGGCATTTCATATTTGTGATCATTAGTTCATGTTTTTCATTTACACCATTTTTTTCTCTTCAAAATACATGTTAATTCTTACTCTTTGATTACAGATGTGCAAAGCAAAAGAAAACCCCGGCAAAAACCCCTTGGAATCTCCTTGCATGCTCTGGAGCCTGGCGTGAGGCGACAGAACTGAACGTGACATTTGGGATTGGGCCGCTCCAGAACTCGAAGCAGCTGCGTAACGCCCACCTGTAAAGCCACTCTCCGCATCGGAGCTCTTCTGAAACGCTGCCCAAGCATTTGGTTCCAATAATTACAGTATGGGAAAAGGCTGTAACGTTTGTATGATGTTCTGCTGGTCAAGCAACATCAGCTTAGCTTGCTATGTGATGCCAAATGACTGGAGTTCCAGGACCGCCATTAAGTGCACAAAAGTCTTAGACAGATTATGTCTTCATTAAATGAACAGCAATTCAACCACACAATGCAATGCAATATCACACTTTCTGTATTCAGATGGGTTTTTTTTTTCCTTTTTTTAATGCAAAAATTACTGGACATATCCATGCTATCCAAGCTATATTAAGTTCAAAAGAAGCTGTATGTATTTATATAAAAACAGAAGTGTGAATGCTTACAGACTTCACTTCTTTGCCAAGTCTGTGTTACCAGCTATTCCAATTCTACACACTTTTTTAAGTCACACTTCAGAAAACAAACCTTCAAGAGCAGGAAGAGAACAATTCTAGTGAGGAACTAGCTGTTTCTCACTGTCTGTCCACTGGGAGCAACCAAAAAGAAGATGCACAATGTTTACTGGCTGTTCTTTATGTCTTCTTCCTACATAGCATCTCTCTTGCCCTCAGTGCTCCAAACCTTGGCTTGAGCGATGTGTGCCCTGCGCTGCTGATAACAACCCAAGTCAATAAAGTGACAAACTTTCTGACAATTTCAAGTAATTGACATGATGGTAGAACATGGTGGAACAGAACGTTCTGGAAAACTGAAGAATCTAAAATGCTTCCAGCAGCTGATTCCTCTGCCAGGACAAAGGGGAGGATAAAGGGAAAAAAAATGAAAAGAAAAAGCTGTGACTCTGATAGATATGGACACATTAAAATAGAATATATGTGGGTCTGTTGTGAGAGAAATATCTGAGTGAGTTTAGCATGTACAGAGACAAAATATACTGACAAATCTCTAAACTTCGTTAAGCACTTGTTCAGTATTTTAGTGTTGAATGTAAATACAAATGGCACAAATATGCATAAATGACTTTTTTGAGATATCACTTGCATCTTAATAACTTGAAAATTTTTTGCATTTTTTAAATAGAAACTGAAGACTGGTTAATTTTACAGTGAACTTAAAAACTATAATGTTTTTTGAAAATATACTTTTTTGAATTACAATTTGTAAACACACAAAAAAATTACAAATACTGGATCATAGAACTTCATGTATGACTTTGTGATATTATCTTTCTTTAATTAATCTTTCTTGATATTAAAGTCACAAAAAAGCAGGACAAAAAATGTTCTAATCAGTCCAGTCAGTTCTTGAAGTTGATGTGTTGAAAGCAGGAAAAATGGGCAACCGTAAGGATCTGAGTGGCTCGGGTGCCAGGTACCACAGCACACCTTCAGAGCGCTGGTGGAGTCCATGTCGTTATAGGTCAGAGCTGTTTTGGTGGCACAAAGGGACTTACACAATATTAGGCAATTGGTTTTAATGTTATGGCTGATTGGTGTATATCCTACTGTCTATCCTAAGTCATAGGCCGATTTCCTGTTTTACTGAAAGTCATAATATTATGATGCATTTTATTACACTTAAAATTTCTCCCTAATACCAGTTTTTATCATTATATACATAATGTTATTACTTCACAAGAAAATATAGGTAGCTGCACTTACTGTAATAACTCCATTACGCAGTTCAGGTTACATTTGCAAAACTGAAATTGCAGTAATCATACTTGCACCAGTGCACAAACCAGTGCACCTTCACTTCTTACCACTAGATGGGTGTGTGTAACTCATCCAAGTGTATCTGAGACTGAAACAGTGAATGAAATGTACTCCATAATGCACAGTATGCCTGCTGAAACTTTGCCAAGCCGTCTTTGTGTACAGCCAATATTCACGTTCGGCCTGTTAGGAGGGAATAAATAACCTGCCACAGCCCCAACAAGCCCCATATCAATTCCTCCACTTACTTTTGTTTGTTTTCAGCATATACGCTGTTCCAAGGGAGCAATTTCCTGTGCTGAAATTGAACTGTACTCCTCCTGGAATTCATTAGAATAAGAGAGCTGGGGTCCCACGCCTCTGTCAGGCCAAGGGGGGAATTATCTAAACGAAGTCCCCTGGGTGTGGCATGCTGCAAAGGGCCCAGGATAATGCTTTGGGGCTAACAGGAGGCACTTGTCAAAAGGATACAAACAAACACACCTGCATGGGGAATGAATGTCAGCGCAGTAAGTTGAAGTGAGACATGTAAAAAAAAATGCATCACCTTTCATTTCCATGAGCAAATCTGACCTTCTTACATGTTTACACATTTACACAAGGGATCGTAGTAATGGCAAATAATCCACCAGCTATCATGCGATAAAAGAAGTTGCATTTTTATTTTGCTTTCAGTTAACATGGAAAGTATTAATCTTGAGTTAGACATCAAGAACAAAAGCAAAAAAACAAAAGGAGATAAATAAATAACAGGCGGGTTTTCTACACACACCCCATCCAACCAAACCCCCCCCCCCAACAGTTTTTGGGTGTAAGCAAAGAAAGTGATGCGCTGAGGCTTGTTCAACAGCGCCAAACTCTGCGAAACTTTTTACTTTTTAAAAATGTACTCGGCCCATACTGTATATCACGAGTATTTCCACAACACAGCGTCCTGGTGAACATGACCCAGCTCTAAATGAGCCACAGCACCCTCTTTGTCATGTTTTGCAGAGGCTTCATATGTAAACACATCACCATGAGGATCCGCAAATCATACAGTGCTAAAAAGAAGCACTATACACACACACACAGGACTGAGCACTTCTGTGTGACGATTCTTCACCCTGACCCTCTGTCTCGGAGTTCAATAATCAAGATAAATATGCTTCTAGGAGGCAACAGGAGCAACTGTTATTGTGTTAACATTATAAGGAAAAAAAGTTATAAACTGATTATATCTAAATAATAAACAAAAAGTAAACACTTAAAATGCTCTCGACTATTCCTGAAAACATTTTACATGGATACTATCACAGCAAATCAATAATTCTTTAGAGGCAAAAGGTTCGGTACACAAAAGCTGGTATAACTGTAAAGAAACTCAGAGGCTTGTGGAACCCATCGTGGAAGTCAGAAGATCGTCAGACACTCACTGAGAAGTGCACTGAATGTGTCTGTTGTTGAATATAAACAAATGGGACGCCGTTGCTTCGGAATCCAAATAATTATGCTTTCTGTAAGAATGACCAGTTATCTGCTAACCGAGATGTGCAAATCCACTGATCTGTGAGTGTAACTCCTACAGAACTGGAAAAATCTGCTGCTTATAAACGAGTCCAAACAAAAACCCTGCCAAAATAAAATTACAAAAAAAAATAAAACACCTAATAAACCCCCACAACAAAACACCTCAACAGTCGACTAATTAGGCTGAAGAGGGATTTTGTCTTACTGCGTATCGCAGAGCAAGCAGACTGAACACGGCTCGGTTTGGTGCAGAGGAGAAAAGGCACTTAGCAGGATTTATTGTGTTGAGGTTTACACTGAAAACACAGCGTCTGTCATACGTTTGTAGGATCAATGCATCAATTGTTTAAAAAAACAAACAAACAGCTGTAATGCATTATGATTATTCACATCAAGATTGCAGAGGTGATATTTTTTATTCATGTTCCTTCATCAGACCTGGTCCATAATTGCATCAAAACCTTAACCCTATTCCTGGTTCTAGGTCTTCAGTAAGATGGGGTTTTTTTTTGTAAAATTGTATAAAAGGATTTTATCAAAGTGATGATGCTTTGGGGATATTTGGGGATTCAGGCAGGCAATAGTGCTTAAAAAATAGCCAGTCTAGCATATAGACATATGCTATAAATGACGAACGAAAGCTAGATTGTTCCCTCGTTTCTTTAAAAGAAAAAATGCCTAAGTGCACGCTAAAAGGCACTGGATTAGTTACAAAGCACATGCAACCTGCAACACGTACACGGTGACTTCATTCTCTTTTAATAGAACTGCAAAAGACAATTTAAGCAATTCAATCAGGGAAGCTTTTTTCGGGAGAACGCAGGATTATTTTTTATAGATACCAAGGGAGACTTTTTATAGGGTTTCTGAAGGAGCGTCATGGGACACTTAGTTTCATTTCATATGGAAAAAAAATCCATTTACATTCAACAATCAGTGTTGCAGCATCTGTACCAATATTCAAAAACGCACAAGAGCAAGACACTTTAAGGCTTCAGTATTCCTTTGTGTGCAAGGCAAATGCGGTTTGGAAGCAAAAATTTTTTTTTAGGAAAGTTCTGTACATTTTTAATGTTTTATACTGTTAACTAATCTTTGGTTTTATGTTGTGCATGCAGGAGTGTGTGTGTATGTGTGTGTAAGTACACCTACTGTGACACATCTTCAGCATTACACACCACACAGGAGTAGAATTAACAGTCAGTAATTATATGATGACTCAGTAATGCCAACTTGCACAAGTTTGGATTAAAGCTTCTCGTAGTAAAGAAGCAACCGTATGATTGTAACATGAACCATGGAGCCATAGGTGATTTTTTTTTTAATGGCTGGCAAACATCATCCAGAAGTGGGCTACAGACAGGAGAAACAGACAGAGGATGGCTTCAGTTGGCCAGAGTCAGAGCGTGCATGTGCTTGGCGATTTCGTACACGTAGGTGATGTCAGGCCTCTTTTCTGGATCCGGATTGATGCACATATCTACCAGCTTTCTCAGCTGGGTCAAAAAAAAGAGAAAAGAAATAATATATAAGTGAATGATCATGAATTCAGGTTATTTTGTTACCTGCATCTCATGTGTGCCTTTACAGAAATACACCACATTTATTAATTTCCAACCAAAATTTTTATTTCGAGTGAAATCAGCCTTGGAAACGCCTTCGAGCTCTAAGAGCCAAGACACAGACTTGAAATAAGGCTAAAGCTTTCTACATGCTCGCTGCCTCACACACTGAAGTCCCCAAAATTCACACTCCCATGCTACTGAGAGACAGAGAAGCGACCTCAGCCCCGACAACGGCATCATTAAAAGAAGAAAAAGAAAGGAAAAAAAAATACCCCTCTCCCCAAATACCTAATCACCATGGCAACCGGCTCTTTCTAGCGCAGGCCTGGCTGCTGCTGCTGCTGTCTCCTAATCAGCGCGGCATGTGAAATGCAAATCCAGCCCGGCGCAGAATTAGTGGAGAGGAAAAAAAAAAGGTGGCTTGGGGAGTGGAGGGAAAATCAGGATGCAGATCTGTAAAATATTCATATACCTTGTTTAAAGAAAAAACAAAGAGGTGAGAGTCGCAGATTTTCTGATGAGGGAAAAGGGGTTGTCTGTCAGGAGATGGTAAATGACACACCAAAGATGAGCGACTGACAGTTTTTTGCCGTTCGCCTTCAGGAGCACTGTTTAAAGGCAGACAGAGATGGATGCGGGGCCTCTGTCTATGCTAGAGGCGCATTTTCTTTAGTTTTCTTTTTTTATAGTTGGGAGGGGGTTTGATATTGTTAATGAAGAATGGTGATATGAGCTAATGGTCCTGATGATGGTGGGTGGAGATTTGGAAATGATGCTGCATCAGCTGAGCTTCGGAATAAAGTCAGAGAGACCTAGTGCAGCACTAAACCTGAACACTCAGTACATGTTTCTGAAACGTCACTTTTACAGTTTCAGACCGTACCATAACTCCAACACAAAACAAGGTAAGGGGTCACCTAGAAGAGTCTAGTCTTAATGTCTCAGT
The DNA here is from genome assembly GCA_028566435.1 of Scorpiodoras heckelii. Lineage (NCBI taxonomy): Eukaryota > Metazoa > Chordata > Actinopteri > Siluriformes > Doradidae > Scorpiodoras > Scorpiodoras heckelii. Next base: position 24,683,170 of record JAOVVH010000004.1, read on the forward strand.
AGTGCACACAGCAAACTGAACTACAACCACAAAGACATTTTGTTATTATTCCAAAAAGGATGATTCTCACAGTTACATTAACACAATTAGACACTTATCTGTAGCTTTACAGTACTGGGCAAAGGTCAGGCGCCATTTTCCACCGTTGATTATTCAAATGAATGACATGACAATCAATTAATTTGTATCTCAATTAAAACAATGCTGTAACTATTTAGCTGTTTTTGTTAATTGTTTTTCCCCTAACTGTACGCAATACATTACTGCAAGGAATCACTTTGACTGACTTTCTGCTCTAAAGTGAATCTAATCATTACTCCTTGCATCTAAAACCAACAAAGTTACATTTCAAAAAACAAA
>JAOVVH010000004.1:24805689-24818872 GCA_028566435.1 Scorpiodoras heckelii
GAAGGTGGGGTACACCATGGACAGGTCGCCAGTCCATCACATGGACAACACACACTCACACACACATTCACACCTACGGGCAATTTAGAGTAACTGATCAGCCTAACATGCATGTCTTTGGACTGTGGGAGGAAACCGGAGTACCCGGAGGAAGCCCACACAGACATGGGGAGAACATGCAAACTCCACACAGAACGGCCCGGACCGGGAATTGAACCCGGATCGTCTTGCTGTGAGTCAACAGTGCTGACCACTACACCGCCTTAAAGAAATCACTGAATGCCAAATATTGCCATGACATTCATGTCCACAGTGAGTGTATATAAACTTCCGATAACAGTTGTGTGGGTTTGCATGAGTCTGAAGAGAATCGTCTGTCTCCCGTGAATGTAAATTAATCCACCGTGTCGTGTCTGATTGTGTGTAATGTAACAGGCTGGGGATTCGGAAAATAGTAGCATGTAGAGTTACAGCATCGTGCAGCACATTCATGTTAACAAACGCATATCACTTTTTTTTTTTGCACAAGTCATTCGGGAGAAGAACATTCTTTACTTATTTGTCCTCCAAGCAACTATAAATAAACTAGAAGTGCTCTTGAAGAGCGCAGACCTCCACCAGGGCTAGTAGCAAATCTTTTTCATGACGGGTTCTACAAGCCCAGTTAAGAAATATTACGTGCATCCGTGCACTTTGGATCTGCTCTCAGTTTTACTGGGTTGTTCCTTGACCCACACTGCACCCTTCCACCAAGTTTCATGATGGACAGTCCTGTAGTTTTTTCGTAATCCTGCAGAAAGTCAAATGAACAAAATAACAAACAAACCAAGAAACAAAACAAATAAACCACACTGAAAATGTGACCTCCGGAGATTCTGACTACTGGTCCAGACATGCAGTGAGCTTATTCCAGGTGCACTGGGCACTGATTAGTCCACCTCGCTTATTAATTAAGAGTCTAAAAGTTAATTTTATGTACTCTATATTGAATAGTTTTTAACCATTGGCTTCCAGGAGAGAATCTTTCCTCAGCACACTGCACTATAGACTTTATATGTAACTGCTCTTTATACCACAGTGTGGTTAAATGCTTGAATCTGATTGGTCAGAAGGTGTGCACATTATTTCTGTACAGCAACATGGGCAGCTCCGGCCATAACATGAACGATTTGTTAATATTAATGCACTTGTTCGGATGCGTTATTGTTTCTATAGTAACAGCTCAGATGATCTTGTACAGCAGATGATCAACATAATCTAGGACTAATAAACAGATTTTGATGTTTATCGTAAAACATGTAAAAACATATAATTCTTCATGTGGTGATGTTTTTTTTTTGCTAGGAGACATTTATTTCACATTTATGAAGGAGTCTCCTGTGTAAACACTTTAAGAGTTACTGTAATTTGCATAGTTGCCCGGGACAGGAAATTCTCCTACGTACCAGGACAGGGGTTTATGCATTCTGGTGACGGTGACGGTGATGGTGAGAGAGAGAGACAGGGAGAGAGAGAGAGAGAAGGCAGGCAGACAGGCTTGCTATAACACAGGTGAGAACAGGAACTAATTTGTCTCTTGAATGTTACACACTATTTAATCTAACTATACACCGTTAAAATGTGCGATGCTTTGTACATTACTAAATGAAACATTGTAATTCTTAGCAAACGGCTGTGGTATAAGCAGAATAACACACTCCACTGTGTTGTTTTACAAACAAAATGCGTTTCAGAGTTTAATGGCACTCCACTGCATCACGTCGCATCACGTCACGTGACGTGGCGCTGCATCACACCACCCCAGCATGCGTTATTTCTGCACTGTCCTGGTCATGAGTGTCGCTGTGAGAGTGGACATGCAGTATTCTGTGCCGTCCTGCTTTACAGCAGTTGATGGGTAGCTGATTACCTCTGTATATTTTTATTCCATCTCAGCAGCCAGTCTGACTCATTACTTATTTTTAGAAGGGTTTTCTTGTTTATATGAGCCTTGCTGATGCTCTGACTACTCTTATATCAAGCCCAATAATAAATGAAGTAATAACAGGTTTACTGCAGTTCATTGTGATATATAAATTCCATCATATACCCTTTTCTCATGCATGTATTTATTATTAAGGATATAAAGCACAGGTGACCCACTAGAACAACGGTCACACTAACCGAAAGAGGAAAGTGGTGTTGTCCAGTCACTGACATGAAACATTCAGGTCTCACATATACTTCTAGACCACTTCCCTTATGATCTGCAGAGGTTAGTCTCATTTCCTGACCCCAGTCTGACTGCAGCTGCATCTCAGCCAGCTTAGGACCAAAGAACACGTCGACATGTTATCCTGAAATGCTTAAGGGATGGGGAATTCATTATTTTTTATAAAGCCTTTCTTTGCTTTTGATTCATTCAACTTTCTTATTACAGTAGTTTGTCTTTGGGAGGGGAAAAGTATTCGACCATGCGAGATACATCACCAGTGGTTCTGTGGCTGTTAGGCTTTGTCCAGAACAGTCAAGCACGTGTCATAGCACAGTCACGTGAATAGCAGCATTGTCGAGATACTTGAAACTTGAAATCGTGAGAATGTGTTAAGAATGCTATAAGGTGTGGTGTTATAGGAGAATGATTAACAATGAAGTGGTGTGATGCTCCCCATCTCTAAAATAGATCATTTTCAAAAATAGCACATCCTCAAGCATGTAGTTCTTCTTGTACCACAGCAATTTTTCAGCAGTTACAATTTACACTGAAGTATCAGAAAAACTGGTACTGGACCTATGCACCGCCACCTGTGCACGTCGTTGGTTGCATCCACCACTATGTATATAAAGCGATAGACATCTATGGAAGCTTCCAGAGCTGTTTCCACCGTGAGAACGGCAAGTTATCACAATTTTGTGATTTTTAACGTGGTTTAATAGTTGGAGCTCGTGAGATGGGTCGTAGCATTTCAGAGGTAGAAGCAAAGTTTGGATTTTCACGTATAAACATTTCAATGGTGTAACGTGACTACAAGAATTCCAGCAAAAAATCAAACTTACGACAGCGGCGTGGCCTCAACAAACATCAGCGTGAGGACTGTGCAACGTTCCCTCCATGATCCTGTGGGGACCCAACAAGGATTGGACCTGTTATTCCTTCATAGTTTAGTTTTTTTCTGCACAGCAGGTTGTTCCTGTTATCACTCATGTTCTAGCAGCTGTAAAGTGATGATTCCCTCATCATCCTCTTTTTTGTCTCTTTAAGTTAATAAGATCAGAAAAATGCATGTTAGTGAGAAAGCGGCAGCTGTGTAAGTAAACTGTCCTGCATCTGTCTATTATAAAAGTCCAAAGGAGAAGTGGAGTTATTTAGCATTTCTGTTGGACTCCATGCTGTCATGATGCCCTCAGTGTAGAATAAACAGTTCATCATGTCACATTAGCAGCATTAATTGTCATTTTCTCTGAATCACCGAATTGCTCTTGTAACAAAGCAGCCTTCCGAGTCTGTGCTTTAGTTACGCTTTCATTCTGAACAGATTATTGGGAAATGGGTAATACTGTGACACAGTGTGTCTCAACCCAGACCTGATGCTGAGGCAGAAGAATATCAGGCCTTTCTGTGAGCTGTGCTGTAGTATTAGATGGTGAGTACTTGGCCAGCTCTTGTCGAGCGTGACTGGCATGCCTGCGCTTGGCTTTATAGAGCCATATTGATGTTTTTCCAAGTCCTTGCCAAAGCTAGCAGAAGTTGCTGACTGTGCCAAGGCAGTAGGTGGAGACAGATGCTACCTGTCCTGTGTGCTCTTTTCATCCAAATCACTCCCAGTAATAAAGTGATTAGGATAATGCACCTGAAAAGCAATTTTACAACTATACTTGTGCAGCAGTTAGCTTTATTTTTTATTTCATCCCTATTTTTATTTTTGATTTGGTATGCATTTTGTTAGAATAAATAAGGAACTATTTGTAAACAGGATATAAATTTGTATCCATTGATGTTTGTATGTGTTTAAGGATGAATTATTTTATATTAAAATGACTCACGGTGCATTAGGTAAGTTTAGTAGTCTTTTTTTTACCTGGAGTTTAGGCCTATAATGGCTACTTGGGCTTGACATTTGAAAGCTCTGCCCCCAGGATGTTGGTGCCCTGCAGTGTCTATAATGACTCACAAGAAAAAGATCCAAACACCATCAAAAATTCTGGACCAGAAGGGAGTTTTGCAAATGGGTTTTCTCAGCGACTTAATACACTTTTGCTAAGATCATAGCTTAATCCATTGTTTTATTATTATTATTTTTTATCATGTTCTACATATCTTTTTTGTTCAAGTAAGGAATAAAACAAATCAGCTATCGCACATTTAAGTGTAAGTTCTTACAAACTTTTAAAGTTGCATTAAGTCGAATAAGTCTTATTTTTACAAATTCGGTCTCTAATGGTTACGTGGGTTTACATTTGAATGATTCCCGCCCATGTTCATGAAGCTCCGCCCACAGGATGTTCGGTGGCTCGTAGAGTCTGTAAAATGATTGACAGCATGTTTAATTATTTTCCAGGTTGTCTGTACAAGTAAGGATTAAAAACATCAACTAGTGCACCTTCTGAGTTACTTGTTTCTAAAGAATATCAGACAGAAGGAAGAGAATTAGTTCGGCCCACTTTCTCACCTGATCACTCTGACCTCCAGATGTGATCCAACAGCTGGATTTCTCGGTAATAGATTTAATTGTTCATTAGTTATAAAAGGCAGTGGAGATATCTGTGTCAGTGAGTTGTGCTGACCGGCTTGTGGATTATTTTTTGTTCTCATTATATTTCCTGAGTTTTTTTTCCCCAGTGCTTCATCTGTAACCTGAAACACTGTGAAAATCACTGCGACAGAACCTGGTATCACCCTCAACTCAGCGCAACAACGGAAACCAAGTCTGATGCCCGCCTCCAAGTTGTTTACTGACTTAATGATGTAGAATTCATGGAGAACTTATTTATAGCTGCTACTCCACCTTTGTTTTGTATGCAGTGAATAGTCACAGAAAGGCTCTGAGAGTTTTTGATGAAGAAAACATCAGATGTGTAGATTAGACACACAAGCTGGTCCAAGTAAAACAAACCGTACTCTGTTTCCAAGCCAACTTTTCTTCACTGCTGTTTCTGATACTTGGTTTTGTCACGATGAGAAATTCAGATTGTCAGACACCATCTTTCCTTTTGTTGCATTGCATTTTATTTGCTTGGAATGTGAACGCTTTCTCTCTCTCTCTCTCTCTCGCTCTCTCTCTCTCTCTCTCTCTCTCTCTCTCTCTCTCCCTCTCCCTCTCTCTCTCTCTCCCTCTCTCTCTCTCTCTCTCTCTCCCTCTCCCTCTCTCTCTTTTCATGCAGTTGCATCACCACAGCAGCTGTGTTCTGTAGACAGAAGCCTTGGATTTCTGTATTTGCAGCGTGCTTTGTTGGATTCGGTGTTATTTAGTTTTTACACACCAAATGCTCGTACGCCAAATATACAAACACTAAATATGACTCAGTTTAGCGAGCAAGACATAAAGACACGTTCCTCTGCTGCAGAAAATGCATTTCAATAATGGAAACATGAATGAGTGACTGACAGTGGTTTTTGTATGCAAATGAGTAAGTTTGAATGCATGTTATTTTAGGTGTGTACTGAATGTATTTCTGAATTTAATGTAAAGATTATATTCGCAACCAAGCTAACTGCCACCAGCTCCTGTTTCCATGGCAACGAAAGGCCTAAGCGAACGTTACAGCAGGAAGAGAAGATTTTTTTTGACATCCTTGATAAAATGAGACTAAATAGGACATAACAGTTAAGACTGTTCTTACAGGAGTGAGAGAGAGAGAGAGAGAGTGTGTGTGTGTGTGTGTGTGTGTGTGTGTATACGTGTACACACACACATATATACATAACATACTATCATAGTAACATAGTAACATAGTTTTTACTATCTGCACACACAGTATAAATGACATCTATACAAAACCTTACTGTTTTCTTATACAGTATGTCCTATTGTTCGTAGTTGTTTTTATTATTATGTTATTATTTCTTTTTTGTCTCGGTTGACACTTGAGTGTGTGTAACGTTAGTGTAGCACTAACATGGCCACTGTGGAGAGATAGATGTGACTCCTCTCAGGTGCTCTGACCTTTGTAATTCTTTAACACAACTCCCACACGGATATCAGAAAGGTCTAGATACTGTGCATGAGCCCTGCTTATTACTGTACTCAGTGTTGGCTCATGGCAGCGTGTGATGGTGGGCAATCTGCCAAAAATATCATTTCTTTATCATAAAGAAATTTTTACAACACAATATATCATGAAATTTATATATATGTATTGCACCTAACCCTAAGAAGTATAATTAATCATGATTTTTTTTATTATTAATAAACATTTAAAAGATATTTTCTTCAATATGAAGTCGCTAATTTATTTAAAAAATGATATATAATTTTTTTAAATATATAATCTTTGTTGCTTAATATTTTAAAGTTAATTTTAGTTTATTCAAGCTTAAAATGAGCTATTTTTAACTATTTAGTAACAGAACTGCAGCTATTCATATCTTTCACATTATCTCTACAGGTTTACTTTTCTTTATGTATCCTACGCTTATTTTTTCATTTATTAAAATATAAAAAGTATTTATCATTGATCGAGAGCTTAAGTACAACATCGAATTTCAAAATAACATCAGTTTCTTCCAATTTGTAATTATTTTATCAAATTGTTTAATGTAATAAATGGATATCGCAAATATTTCAGACAAGTCTATTGTGGCATAATTTATAATATTAATATTATATCATCATCACGCTGCCCAGCCGTGGTGTGTATCTCTGTGTATCATTAGTGGAAAAACATTCTGCTTTAGATTGAGATTGTGCGTATTCACTAATTAGGCATGTTCATTTAGATAGCTTTATTGCATTATGTCTGTATAGTATTGCACCAGGCTGTTCTGCCATCTGAACACTCGCTTCTTATCCAGCTTGGGTGTGTGATGTACTGTATTCCATCTAGACAGCAGATATGATTTTTTTTTAAATGAGTTCCTTGCTCTCTAGATATCCTGATCTGATCCCAAGGCTTAATTTCTCTAAGAGCCGGATCATATTGTTTATATATTACGGTACACTGTATTTAGGGATTTTTCTTGCTTAAGAAAAAGAGCGCCTCTTGACTTGCTTACAGATCTCAGCAACAACAGCATTTTGTCAGCATTTTATTCCCCCTCATGCCATGCCTTGGTCAAAACCTTCACATCCTGGATATTTGGATTATGGTTCATAAATCGGTCATGAATATAGGTCAGTACGTATTTCTTTGTGAGGGCTTCACTGCGCTGTTTGTTCTTGAGCATCGTGTGATTCGTTCATGCTGCCTTTGTTGTCTCACAGTGTTTCATCGCCTGATTGGTCCGTTATTTCAGTGAGTGTCAGACAGAATTAGCATATACAGTATTGTCCTTGTTTAAGTATGCAGGCATGTCTCTCCCCTCTCTCCATGTCTCTTTTTTTTCCATCCATAATCCATTCATTTCTTTCACACCATTCATTTTCATATGCGTGCTTGAACAACAATAACCAAAAGATATTTAACGCAAAGAAATGCAAATGAAGCTTCGAATGCTTATTTATTTAATGAATATCTGATCCAGGTTCCTTTTCAGTGCAGTAGATACATAATCTGAATGTCCTTGTAGTTTTAAACCTGTTTATTAATGAAGATAAACAGGTCTATGCCTAATGCATGGTCTAGGTGTGTGTGTGTGTGTGTGTGTGTGTGTGTGTGTGTGTGTGTGTGTGAGAGAGTCTATAGTAACTGAAAGCCGGCTGTCTGCCGGCCAATTGTTATTTGTTGTTTAATCGACTCTTTAGGTAGCCTGTTTTAGATGTGTGCGTGTGTACGTGTGATGTGTGAGACAGATGGTGCGAGCATATGGTTTGCAACTTGTGATTACCTGCTGCAGCCCTTCTCCAGCTTTCCTGCTCACACACCCAAACGGGAGTTGCGGCCACCCCCCTTTAAGAGGTAAAGACATTTTAATGTCCGTGAGATGTAGCCTACGGTGCGATAACGCAGACGGATGGCTGTTATGACACCGGGCTTGGCTATAGCTCTACAGCGATCATACTCTGTGTAAAAGCCTGTAGAGTCAGGATTTAAGGCGTTATTTCAATACATTTCGTTATTCTTTTATGGTCTTGCAGTTTTAGCCGCCGGATTAAATAGTATACAGAAAAAAAACCCACTTGCAGACAGTTGATAAATATTCCTGGCTTTGGACATGTATTGTGACAGACTGCGCTAATATACAGTGATATGCTGGGACTGTCACATCCTCGACATCCATATGCTTCTCCACACAGTCGTGAAGCTGTGAAATTGGGGTGTACCCTGATCTAGCTTCACGAATTTAGACATAGAAATATATGTCTCTAATTTTCTTCCTCCTGGTTTTACTAAGAGGTTTAAGCATATGTAAAATATGCAAATGATGTAGCCGACATGTGTTCCATCGTATTGTAAGTATGGTGAAATCCTCATTCGGTGGTCTTGTGAATGTTGTTTTGTTGTTTTGCTTGTGCAAGAAGTGATAAGAAAAGTCTCCTCCGGATCAGCATCAGAGCCTTGTTTATGCAAGCTTAAAACTTTAATGCTTCAACACTTCAGTGCAGTTTTGTATTAATTATGTTGTGCCTAGTATCCACGTTGCCTTACAGAACTGCAGCTTTTCATATCTTTCACTTTATTTCTACAGGTTTTGTCCAGTTCTCGTTACAGGTACTGACTCTGGTCCTCTCTCTGATGACTGAAAGCTTTGTTTTAGTAAAAAAGAACAATACATTTTTCACTTGCACTGTCTGAACAGTGTTGAGTAATATACGTAAAACACTTACTTAGATCCCAGATATATTCCCAGTTTGCTGTTATAATAATTCTGGGAAGGATTTCCACTGGATTTTGGAGCATGGCTGTGGGGACTTGTGTTCATTCAGCTATTATAAGAGTATTAGTGTGGGCAGGGACTGATGTTGGACGAGGAGGCCTGGGGTGCAGTCAGTCAATCAGTTCACCCCAGACGTGTTCAGTGGGGTGTTGAGGTCACGGCTTTGTGCAGGACATTCAAGTTCTTCCGTGCCAGCATCAGCAAACCACGTCTTCATGGAGCTTACTTCTTTTGACAGGAGTGTTGTCATGCGGGAACAGATTTGGGCCTCTTAGTTTCAGTGAAGGGAAATTGTAATGCTACAGCATTCCAGACAGTTGTGTGCTTTCAGGTTTGTTGCACGTTTAGAGAAGAACCACAGATCAGGTGTCTGCAGCAGATATGTAATGCCTTCATGTCAACATGGACCAGAATCTCAAACCTGTGCTTTCAACACCTTGTGGAATCCATGATGTGGCTGTTTTGAGAGCAGAAGGTGTTAAACTAAGCTACTTGTACATCCCATGTGCATGTCTGGCAGTCATTATACAGCTCTTCCCAAGTCCCCACCTCTTCACATGTCAGTAGTGGACAGTCGCTGCAGATGCAGGTGATGCATGTAGAACGTTTGCTTTTGGAGCGTAGCCTTGGTCTTTTGAAGCTTTCAGAACCCTGTTCAGAAAGCAGCATGAACCAGTCTTGCTCAGAAAGTCCAAGCATGAGACTGGAACATCCTTGTGCTTCAGACAAAACATCCGCAGTTGTGCTGTGATGGACTCACAGTTTGTGCATCAGAAAATCCATCCTCATCAAACTATTGTGCCTTCAAACACAAATACCAAGGATTTGACATGTGTTCTGAAGGTCAAAATATTTCACTAGTGAATAGTCTCCATGTCTTAGTCTCTGGTACTGCTTGTAAAATTAGCTAACCTTTGCTACAGAAGTTCACAAGGGTTTTTCTTTCCACTATAAAAGGTTCACAGACCGCAAGTGACTAGCATGATAACTTTAAGAAGCATGTCATCACCACATACTATATCCTTTCTTGAGGTCCTTGCTTGCTAAAGTAGCATGAAATGTAATGCCATTTGCAGCATGCAATCAGGTTAGGAGAAAAAAAAGACAAGAACTACGAGTGTTTTCTTTTTGTCTGAGCTTGAAAGATCTTCACTAATCTGCTTTAATTGTGAGCTCAGTAGGAGGAGCTGCTTGTCGCTGGAATAAAGTTACTGGTCCAGAAGTAAAGTGATGACCACGGTTATTCCCGGCTTTTGGCTCGAAGATGCCATCCTCCCTCCTCTTCCTGCACAGCTTTTAATTCTGTGGGGGAGAAAAAAAAAGCCCCTTGTTCTGACAATAGGGGTTTTTTTTGGCCATATGTTTAGCTGACATCTTCATCAGGTTCACAGCAGGTTACCTTAGTTAACTCTCACACGACTGCTTGATGGGATTTTCTCCCCTGTTCCTTGACTCCCTCGCACAAAGTCTCGATGAGGCCCAAAAGAAAACCCAAGACCCTGCCAGTGGGCCACTCACAATGGCATTATTGTGGGTGTTAAGTAGCTGCAGCTTCCTCTAACAGGCTGCCTCTTTGCACAGACCTGTTAGCAAAGGCAGACAATGGCTTTGTTCTGGGGCATGGAATGGGCTAATCCACACTACGACGTACTGTGAAATAAATCTTTTATAGATAAGGGGGAGGGGATAACGGGGGGGGGGGGCACTTTGCCAAGGAGGGCGAGAATTCGGCAGTTTAACCTCTGGCCAAGAACGAGAGGAAAGGAGGATGTCTGTTGTCAGGATTTACATGGTTGTTTGTCCTCGTGTGTTAAGATATTAAAATGATATTTAAAGATATTAAAATTATATTACTGAGGTATATGCAAACGTCCATCAATTCACTATTGGGATTTTGGGGATGATCATATTGTCACACTGATCCTATAGCACTAACCAGAATCACATACTTTGACTTTTGCATATAAATACATGCAAAATGGCATGTTACAGTATGAAGCGCACATAAGTGTGACTACTGTAAAAACATGGGAAGCACCAGCGTCTGTCAGATATGACAGTTATGTCACAAACTATACCTACAGTGAATTTACTACATTCAGTTGTGTACATCAGTTCCATGTGAGTGAAACACATTAACACAGTTTGTATCAAAACCCTGAATGAAATTGAAGCTCTTACAAGAGCTCAGGATGAAGCCCAGGTGGCTGGTGTTGTGACAAAGCAGCGTTACGCTCTTCGCTGTCGTGCTGCCTAAATGAAAACCGTCAGCTGCTTTAGCCGAGTCCTTCATTGTGCCATTCACCTTTTCATGAACCCAGACAGTTTTCAGATGAACCAGTGAGCATTAATCTAATTCCAGTATCTACGTACCAAACGATAATTAATTACATCCAAACATCAGGCACGTTTCAGATTTCAGATCCATGATGGAATCGAACACACCGGCAGTTCGGTTAATGCGCAGTGACAGGCACGCAGCTAACCGGTGCAGTTTGCAGTGTGTACGCTCTCGTAGTATCTTTATCCAGAGGGCCGACAGACAGCCGTGATAAAACGTGGTGTCAGCTGTGATAGTACGTTGGTCTGTCTCCACTACTCACCTATTAACCCGTTTCCCTGCGCCTGGGCTCCATCAAAGAGACGCATATCGACTTGTAAAGATAGGCATCCCCAGGATGGCCAAAGATTGATTAAAGGCTGACCCGCTCTGCCCATGCCTGAGGGTGGCGGTGTGTTGCCATGCTGTCGAAGGTTAGCTAGGTACGAAAGCCTTTGGGGATCAATACTCCCGAGCCTGCCGTCGGCTACACTTTCAACGTGATACTGTCGAAAAATAGCTCGCTCCTCTGAGGTGATTTCAATTCTCACCCATTAGTCTCCGTCTGCGGCCCAGTCAGATGACTTCGGCCAAGCGGACTGGATCGGGCTAGATTGTTTTCCCACTGTCACCGTCATACACAACACATTTTAAGACCTACTCAGGTGGTCACTTTGGTACAGAGAAAGCCGTGATGGTTACATATAACACTGCCAACGCTTTCAAAACTCATGGGACCCTGGACAGGCTGACACACAGCCATTAGATGGGTTTTTTATTCTTTGGGAGTATTGTTCATAGCCCAAAGCTGCCAGTATGAAAAACGTGTTGTGCAAAACTGTTCAAGTGCAAGAGTGAATAAAACATTTGTAAATCTTGTGTACGTTAGGCCTATGTGTTGTACTAGTAAACGTATTTTAGGAGACTAAAATGTTCAGTGTACAACTTGTGCTTGTTTCCAGCTTTTTATGCTAATGTATGCGTCCAGTACATGTGTGTGTGTGTGCCGTCTTGGGGCAGCTCACTGACCTGCTGGGAACAGGCATGCTCTCATTGCACCAGGCTCTGGGGGGCTGTTAGGGAGGGTGGCTGTGTGTTTGTGTGTGCGTGGGGCGGGGGATTAAGCAGCCTCAGGTCTGTCACGGTGACATTTCTCTCTGGCTCAGCAGTAGGGGTTAGGTTTCCCCTCGTAACCTTCAACTTTCAGCCTTAACCCATTAATCCCCTTTGTGTCTGCCCGCCCCGTGCGTTTCGCCCTCACGCAAAAACGCTAACAATATGGCAGTAGGAGCTGGCGGAGGCAACGTGCCTGGTTCTCTTTGACAGCTTTTCACCCTCAGACAGGGGCCTTTATCTCACCACACTCCCTGGTGTAACCCCACAAACCCTTCAAAAAAAAGGAGACAGTTGGAGACTAAATCAGAATGAACAATGATCTTGGCCCACTTTTTTCCCCCTGATTAACAGATCAGTTGTCCCATCATTGGTTGATTCAGTGACTGTAAGCCAGCCATCAGTTGTAACTCCATCATCTAGTTTTCTTTTTTATTTTCTTTGTAAATTTTCCTCCAGTAGAAACAGACAGTAAACTCATCCTGTGCATTCGTAACTACATAAATATTCCAACTATTAAAAGCTTTTGATTAAATATTAAATTTTAACCTAGACTAGCAAACTAATCTCCTTCAGAGTGGACAGTGAGAAGTGGAGCTTCATGAAAGGAGCTCATCTGAATGTTGGCCTTTTCATGTCAGTCTGCTATGGTGAGAAAATCCCACAGGGAGTGTGATTTGCAAGTTTTCTTCATATGAATAAGCATGCGTCTTGAGGTATGGTTTATTATGAGACCCTCCAGGATATGCTCCACAGAAGGTGTATTGTTCGGGGGGAGGGGTGGTGGTGGTGGTGGT
>JAOVVH010000004.1:24821907-24837839 GCA_028566435.1 Scorpiodoras heckelii
CCTCCCTCGTTTCTGTTCAAATGGACCTCAGCACCTCATCCCTGACCCCTCCCTTTTCCTTCTTCTCTGCACCCTCAATCTCTTTTTATCTTTCCTTTTCCTCCTGCATCCCCACCTCTCACTCAGTGGTTACTAAAAAGGCAAAAAAACAAGGTGCAGGCCATGAAGTCCAGATCTGACAAAAAAAAGTGGCAAAAACAAGTAACAATTTCAGTATCTCATAATTTTTTTGGTATGGTTCTGATGTAAGAGTTTATGACTTAATATCTTAAAATTATGACTGGGTATCTCATCATTATGATGCAGTGTCTTGAAATTACAACTGTGTATTAAGTAAGTCTGACTATCTTATATTTATGATGAAATTATGACTTAATATCTCCTATCTCATAATTATGACTGTCAAGAAATGATTGCTCAGTTTCTCATCATTGTAACTTCATATCTTGAAATGTTGACTTTGTATCTCGTCATTATCATCTGTTATCTTTTACACTTACGACTTGCTATCTCAAAATTATGGATTAATTATCTCCTCACATAACTGTGACAGTGTTAAGTAATTAATCCTGGGTATGTCATAACTATGATTGTGTCCTGAAATTTAAACGTTGTGTATCATAAGTATGAATGTATTTCATAATTATGACTCCTGAAATTATGATTTTGTATTTCATAATTGTGACTCATCACAACTGAATTATGAATTATCTTTGAATTATAAATTAATATCTCATGGTTAGAATTAACCTTTACATAGCATCAGTTAGTATCTCATAATTATGAGACTATTTAGAAGATCTTTTTAAGTGGTAGAAACAGGCTTCCTTGGATGTAGAGACAGAATGCAAATGTCTGTAAATATACGCGATATCAGGCTTTTGATTTGAGAATGCTAGTGCATGAACAGTTTAAACAGCTGCTCTGGTCATCTCAGCCATCAGCAGATTCTCAGTAAAACTTAAAAGCTAATTTCCTTATAAAACTGCACACACTATACATGGGAACACTATTAAGAAAAAGGCACCAAATATGGACTTTCTTTAGTTTATTACTGCTTACTGCACTTTATAGTGTTTTCTTTTATGTAGAAACATCTTCATTATTATAACATCGAAGGCGTCTTTGCTTTACAGCGAGTCTTTACGTGTGTCTAAGACTCCTGCATCGTACTGTACAGTAATTAGCTGGTAAGTTTAACTGAGTGTCTTGGAGAATCAGCCACAGCTCTTCTGGAGACTTTGACTGTCACACTTACGTCTTTTTTGCAGTAAAACCCAGCAGCCTTACAATAAGAATGAAATCATTTGATGTTAGCTAAAAGACAAGCTCTTAGACATGTTCTTTTTTAACTGTTACTCGGTAACTCACAGACACGTTGATGTGTACAGAAAGCTATTCCGAGCAGTCTTGGTCAAAACAAATAATATTTACTGGTGTACTGTTTGGATCAGATTTGGCCACAGTTTGAGACCTTGGTCTGGTTTTAAACCTCAAGCAGATTGAACAGTCAGTTCAGACTGGCAACCCGGATTTGAATCGACCGTCTCCTTTACAAGTGCATGCACATTTTACCTACGACCTAATGGGTTTAACAGGAAAGGAATACAGATACATGACCAAATAGCTCTTACTCTCTAGTATTAACATTGAACAAGTTCTTTTCCACCACAACGCACCAAAATAACAATCTTCTGCCAATCATCATTTTGATTGCGCCATAGAAATAAATGCTAAATATACACAAATGTAGAATTAACTATTAATGTAGAAGAAGGGAAATATTATACTACTACTACTACTACTACTACTACTACTACTACTACTACTACTACTACTACTACTACTAATAATAATAATAATAATAATAATATGGGGCAGTGTAGCTCAGTGGTTAAGACGTTGGACTACTGACCCGAAGGTTGAGGGTTCAAATCCCACCACTGCTGGGCCCCTGAGCAAGACCCTTAACCCTCAACTGCTCAGTTGTGTAATGAGATAAATGTAAGTCGCTCTGGATAAGGGTGTCTGCCAAATGCTGTAAATGTAATAATTATTTTATTTTATTTTATTTTATTTTATTTATTTTATTTCATTTTATTTCATTTTGTTTTATTTTATTTTGGCCTTAACATCATGGTGGTTATGTTCATGATGGGAACAGTTAGTGTTTCACATGTGATAAGGAGGCGAATTTAGTATCTCCAGTTTGCCTAACATACCTGTTTTTGGACTGTGGGAGGAAACCAGAGCTCCTGGAGGAAACCCATGCAGACAAGGATACTACTACTACTACTACTACTACTACTACTACTACTACTACTAATAATAATAATAATAATAATGAGAAGATGAAGAAGAAGCAGCACAATAATTAATAATTGAGTTTCCCCCCCGTAATGTCTCCAGATTATTTAGATTTTTATATATTCTGCTGAATACGATCCTGCATATTCACACATTCTACACACATGCGAGAATTCAATCCATAATTTATTGCAGTAATAATTTAATAAAAGAAAAGCAGCAGTAGAATACAGATTATGTGAATGACTCTTCTGTGGGACATCATCCTGTCATTTTATTGCAATTTGTCGCCTCAGCGTCATTTTATCATCTCTTGAAATATTTGGATTCTTACAGCCAAGCAGTCTAGCTGTGATTTCAGATCATAGGAATATTCCTGTATAGAAAAATCTTCATAATCAGAGAAGGACGTGTTGTCTACATGTCTGTAAACATTCACAGACTCATTAAGTGCATTTTTCAACCTCTTTATTCAGACTTCCGATGATAGGATGATGTCCCACAGAAGAGTCTTTCATATAATCTGTATGCTACTGCTGGAGTTCATTTATTAAATTATTACTGCTGTGAATTATATACTAGACTTCTCTGATCCTTGTAGAATCCTATGAATATTCATGAGCATATTCAGCAGAATATTCAAAAATCAAAATAATGTGGAGTTGCAGAAGCTTGGTGATGCTTTGCTTTTTATGGAAAAAAGGCTTGCTCAGATATTAGCTTTGTTTCATCTCCCTGTATGTGTACTGTATACTCCATATAAATGATCGTCTGCATTGTTCGGTTTATATGACTCATTTCTGTGTATGTTCAAGGCTGGACGTCATTGTAATGAACATCTCAGCAGAATACTCCACAAGAAGCAGTGTGTGGTGTGCCGTGCGTTCAGGTGGTGTATCAATAGGGAAAATATACAGCAGATATTAAGCACAGTCTCGGGAAGGCTTTGAACCGGTAGATGAAGTGGACGTCTTTGTGAATGTGCAGTGACCGTTCGGACTTGCGTGACTGATTTTGTTTAACCGGCAGGTCTGGAATGTCTCACAGAAGGTAAAACGTTTGCACTTTTGCAACTGCTTACACTGAAACTGTAAGAAAAGTGCAATGTTGGCATGCTCACGTCAACTCAAAACACAAACAGCTGCTGTGTGTCGATGGGTCTGGGGCTTCACATACTCACAGCTTTCCTCAGATCCAGGCTTTTATTCTCACCTCTTCTTGGAAGAATGCTACATGTAAAAAGGGATTTAAAACCTCTGAGACTGGCCTACTACTCTTCTTCTTCTCTTACTAATGAACATTAATTAACAAAGGCTACGGTGATAACAGAGAGAGTATATCCAATAAAGACTTAATGTTAAGACTTGGTATCTCTTTATTATGACTTGTTGTAGAGAAAGTCTGATTTAGTGTCTTGTAATTCTAATTTAGTATCTCATGTAAGACTTAATTGATCATAATTATGACTTATATGGCATAGAGAAATTGACTTGGTATCTCTTAATTATGGCTTACTGTCTTATATGAATCACTTTGTATCTCATAATTATGACTTGGTATCTCATAAGTATGACTTGCATCTCAATGAATTATCTCATAATTATGACCTAGTATCTCATATGTATGTCTGTTTTATAATTATAGCTTAGTGTCAAGATATTACGAGTTGCTATCCCATAATTATGCCTCAGTATCTTGATATTATGACTTGGTATGACTCCGTGTTTGTGCTCTCATAGATTTCCTCAGGTCCAAGCTCATGCAGGCTTTTATTTCCCACCTCAGTCTTACTTCTTGGAAGAATGCTACTCATAAGAAGTGATTTAAAACCTCTGAGATCGGTCTTATGTTATCTCAGTTTGGCTTCACTTTCTACTCAGACTAATGAACATTAATTAGGAAAGGCTGTGATGATAACTGAGTGAACATAACCAAGGAAGACATTGACACTAAAGCAGTTGAGCTTAGCAAAGGACGGCTTTGGTGCCGAGCTGAAGGAACAGCAGCCGTGGGGATGAGTGAGAATCTGAGCCAAGGAAGACTGTGGCTAAATGAGGTGAAATAGCCAAATGTGTCGGGAGATTTTCAGTTGGGATTTCATTTTGTTTTATTTTTGGAAACTTTAGGGGCCGTAATAATCCCATACGACTAGATAACCTGTGACTGTGCTGAAATGCAGGTGCTAGATGTGGTGAATGTAGATACAGTAACCCTATAGAAATCCAAATAAATTTCTAAATAATTTTTTTTTTTTTAAGTTAGGCAAAAGACTAGTGGAAACATATCAGTAAGTTAAATGACAGTTTGGTTTCCTCCTCTTAGTGTCTCAGTTAGTTTTTCCTTACCACCATCACCCTTGGCTTGCTCATTAGGGATAAAATTTAGGGATAAAATTTAAATTAGTTAAAAGTTATGTCTGTAATCATCACCCCTAAATCCTCAAATGTAATGCATTGGTGTGTTTATGTCTCAAATAAAGATGGGAATGTTCAATAATACTGTATTTTCTACACCACAGAAATCACCAGGCCTTTAAAAAGGTTTATTCAGCAGTGATGTTGAATTCTGGAGTCTGACTGGTGAGGTGTTGATTAGTTTCCCGTAACAAATCACGGGTTTATATTAATGCACTCGGTAATATACTGTTCTATAGTAACGGCTCATTCGCGGTGATGTGTGATGGTGGACACAGCACGTACTCTGACATTAATAATAAACTTAACCTAATGATTGCAAAAACAAAAGGTGTAATCGTTGATATGGTGATAACAGGAGCTTGTCTCGCTCACGGCCCACTACATGAAAAGTAGCTATAAATGGATAAAACATATGATGTTAAATTCATTCTTTACATTCAGTCATTACATCCATTTCTGGACTGTTTAAAGAGACAGGCTAGTTTGTCTGTGTAAACGTTTCTGATGTAGTGAAATGAATTTGTCTCTAAGCAATCGGTTTAAAATAGTCTCTGATGTCAATAAAGTAGATGCTCAAATTGACTTGCCGAAAGAAAAGTATAAGAGCATGAAACGAGCGGATTTGTGTATTGCTGTATTGAAAATGTAAAGAATTGCAAAAATATCATATTGTGGCATAAATATTGAGATAGTATCATATCATCGCCTCCGTAGCGGTTCCCACCCCCATGTCAGAGTGTCACATGCTTCCTGTTGATTTCTGATTATGTGCACACACAAGAGACACAATTATAATCAGCCTTTAGTTCCATTGAAGGGAAATCTTAATGCTATAACATACAAAGATGTTCTAGACAATTGTTTGTTTCCGATTTTGTGACCCTCATATGGGTGGGATGACAGGGTGTCCATATACTTTTGGTCATATAGATTTTATCCCATGCAAAAGAAATGCCTTTTTATGTATTTGTGCATGTTGAATCCAAATGTGCTTTCAGAATTTCTCTATCACCCATAGAGACATGGGAAAGTGGAGCCTCTCTGTGTTGGAGTGTTGCTGGGCATTAAAGAGGGATGTTCTTGAAGTCAAATATAAGCCAAAATCATACACTTCTACATTTTAGAAGTAACTTTGTACATATTTTAAGTGTAATAACAGCCTTATTTATGAACAGGTCATATACACACTGTGACTTAAAAACCATGTCTAAAAACAGTTTGAATTCAGCATTTAAGGTAATGATTCAAGCTGGAACTCACTTTGGGAACAGCTTTGAGTTAAAAAGTACTTGTGTGTTGTATGTAAGGCAGTGGCTGTGAGAATGAATTGTTTCTGGATTTCACTGTAACATATTGTAGTTGGATGCTGCTGCCTTTTGCTCATGTAGCTGAAAGGTCTGTTATCAGTCTTCAACCACTAAACAGAACAGACTACTGCACACTAAACGAAAACCCAGGGAGAAACAAATATGAGTAAGTACTTGTTTTTGCCCAGTCTAAGTGACTTTGTGCTTTGAAGTTGGAGTGTTTGCAGTGATGCTGCAGGCTTTGCCTTCTCCCTAACAACAAGTGCAATAAGCCCAGAGAATGAAGAAAAGAAAACACACCTTGTGTTCGGAGAAACCTATGCCTTTAAACAACATCAGCAGTCTGATCTCTGCACTGGTTTTTTATTTTCTTTCCTGTTTTGTTTACCGGCGTGGCTTCTGTGGTAAGATGGCTATTTTAAGCAATGTGTACAGATGGATCGGCCTTTTGCAAGTCCACATAAAGCCTCTCATTCAGTCGCCTCATTACCAGGATTAAGCTCCTTTTCCTCTTTGTAGAAATGTTCCTTCTGTAGCAGGAGAAATCCCTTTTTTCCCCCTCAAGTTAGCCAGCATATGGCAGCAGCAGACCCAATCTTTGCAGGCCCCCTTTTGTCTATCCTGTTATTGTTGCAGGAACGTAATGACAGTTGTAGGCCGTAGATGGGGTGGAGGGGTTAGTTTACCCCAGGGGAGCGAGGGAGAGAGAGGGAGAGACAGAGCGGGAAGAGATGGGCAGCAGTGTGGATTATGGAAATATGGATTGATTTTTCCCCGTCTTCCTCTGTTCTCTTGCCTGCTAGAATAGGGGCTCTAAATAATCAGAGAACAGACTGCAGGCTGGTATCAAGGGGCAGTAAAATATGAAGTGCAAGAACCTCAGCCCATGAGACTTGCTGTACTCCTGGTCATCTCCAGCTGCCATGTGGTCAGGCCAGAGAAATATGGCAAAGCTATTTTTTTTAAATGAAAGAGACAGATGGAAACCTGTTCATTTCTTTCTAAAAAATATGAGTAAATAGTGGTTCAGTTGAGTGAATGGACATAAAGATTGTCCAGGAGTCTAGACCGTGTTCGGCTGTTTTTTTTTTTAATTTTGCAAAAAAAATTAAAAAGGCAAAAAATATAGCTAGCTATCGCATAGCTCCTGGTCCTTGCACAGAAGACCCCCCCCCCTCGTTTCTGCACGTTTTCCTTGCTCACACATGGGCTTCAACTCAGGAAGAGCTGTTAATTAGCTAATTAGTTGAATCAGGTGTGTTGGACCTGGGAAAAGATGGGAAACAATATGGAGGGCAGGAGGTTTTCCGGTAACAGGGTTCTGACCCTTTGGCCCAGCTACCTGTATACTATTCTCACTTTTTGGTAGAACTGTTTTTTTCCTTTTCTTTAATACACAGATATACTGTGTAGCCGAAGGTATGTGGACATCTGACCATCAAATCCATATATAGTTCTTCCCTAAACAGTTCCCACAAAGGTGGAAGCACACAGTTATGTCGAATGTCTTTATATGCTGTAGCATTACAGTTACCTTCCACAAACCTGTTCCAGCATGACAGTGCACAAAGCCAGCTCCATTAAGACGTTGCTTGAGAAGCTTGTCGACCTTGAGCTCAACCCCACTGAACACCTTTGGGCCAGGCCTCGTTATGGTGCCCAGTCTCTTGTGCTCTTGTTTCTGAATCTCCACATCAGTCCAGAATCCAGAATCTAGTGGAAAGATAGAAAAGTAAGAGCAATTCCTTGTTTGTGCCTATGCTTTTCCGATAGTTGGTACTTGGTAAGTGACAATCATTCTCACTTTTGATGTGAGAAATAAACTTTTTATTTTCATATCACATTTTTTACACTGTATATAATACCAAATAAACTACCAAACAAATTCTCTTATGAGGATCATATTATACATATGAGGATAATTATATACTCATCTAGTAGTAGATAATTATATCCTCATAAGATAATTTGTTCACAAGGTTGTGAAGACTTAAATACTTCTTGAATGTGTCTATCATCAGATACATCTGGGGCAGGAAGGAAGTTGCAACACAACTAGCTTTACATAATATTCCTCCCTGAAATGCTTGCATTAAAATGTAAAAATAATAAAATCAGTAAGGTCTGAAACTTCAAAAATCTCAAAATTTACCAGTGGGTTATATTCCTCTGCCTTTATTGTGTTGATTTCATCCCAGACATTAATGTTTGTGGAAAATGGATGATCATGTTGGGGTTGCACTCTCTGGAAGTCACAAGACACCCTTCCTGAGAAACTAATGAACTTGCTTTACAACTTGCCATGTAGTAGTAGTCGTACGTCTTTATGCCGGAGTTTAGTATATATCTTTTAATCATGGATGATGACGACCTCCTGCTAACAGCACAGGAAGTCAGAAGTTTTGTAATGACAGTTGATCCTTTGTCTTGGCATAGCCATGATGTGGCATGCTCCAGCTTCTGAGATTCATCTCCTCAGAGTCCCAGAGAGCAAATATTTGTCTGTCTTTGACATAGTGTTCAATCACATGCCCTGAGTGTGACATTTCATGATTGGTGGCCCTCTGCCTCCACACACCCCATTCTACACTTTTGATGGGTCCCCTAGGGGGACAGGCAACCAGTGGAGCATCATCCCTGAACACTAGGGGTGATCTCTTTACCACCTTAGCATGGAGGACATGTGAGAGAAAAGTCATGATTGGGGGACAACATGGCAGACGTTGGAGGAATGGGGAGGAGTGAGGGGTTAGGAATGCCAGAGATTCCATTTTCCCCTTCAGTGCACGCCCTGACAGCAGTCCTGCAAGTGTGCATTCCCTTTCTGCTTTGCACCCCAGGGTTAAGCTTTCCTCCCTATCCTCGAGATGCGGGTCATGGGCAGAGCAGCCGCAGCGAACTGGCCTTTGTACTCCCTCTTTTATACACTCACAGCTACTTATTGCTCCTGATTAGCTTGACCATCCTGGCACAAAGAAACCAGGAGAGCAGCACTCTGCTCCATTCTGCTGGGTGGAATCACCCAACACTTGTGTGGAAAGTTCTGTACAATGTTAATATTAAAGTGTAAGGTTAATCAGAGTCTCAAACAGGCTCAAACATGAGGGATGTTGGTCAGAATGTACTGTTCACTCATACAAACGCAAGAGCTGAATATTCGTATTAATGAGGAATGAAATGTTGAAGCTGGGGAGACATTGGAGCAAGTTCCAGAACGCGGTGCAGAAACATATCAGAGCAATATGACAGTTTGACCATTGTTATTAGCATGAATGTCTTTTGAATGACCAGTTCCTTCCCGTCTCTACTTTTCAATTAGTTTATGTCAGAATTGGATTTAAATCAGTTACAGACACAGTGCTTCACAATTTCGGTCCAAAATGTTGCATGAATGTTTGACATTCACTATACTAGATCAGAAGCAATAGCCACTCAGGCTTCTAACTGTAAAGGTGTGAAAAAAAAAATAGCTTTTTATGAGCTTTATGCACTCCTGAAAATGCTTTCATGGATGCATCCATGCCTTTTTTTTTCCTCTTTGCACATCAAACATCCAGAAGTGGGAAATAATATAATTACAACCTGAAACTTACCACTTACATAAATCCCATTGCACCATTATCAGCACCAGGCATTCTGTTTAGGAAACTGTTAGCAAAAAATTTAATTACAAAAGGTCACATGTTAATTTAAATGATTGACATGTCAGCTTTTCTTTCATTTCATGTGAGTTTTGTCTTCACTTATTAGACTTCCTCTGAATGTTGCATGGGAATCTGATTTGTATAAGACACAGAATTGCTGTCTAAAAATTAAGAACTCTGGTAACAACTTCTTGACAATTATGGTGATAGACTAGAAAAAAAAAAACACTCTGTGTAGCCGTGGAGGCTTTAGTGGCTGTTGTGGCTCTGTGTCCAATCTGCCAAGTCGCAATTATTTTCCAAAATGGATGAATCCCTTGATGGTTGAGCTCCTGAGAGAGAGAGAGAGAGAGAGAGAGAGAGAGAGAGAGAGAGAAAGAGAAAGGAGAAGTGAGAGAGTGAAGAAGTGACTGTGCTTCTACACACTTGTAGCAGCTGAGACAGAGCGAGAGAGTGTGAGAGCGAGCAAGCTTTCCAATGGGAGATGACAGCTTAAATGCTGAAAATCCCCCAGGCCACTTGGCACTGAATTAATGATGTTTCTGGCTCCACACTTTTGGGGCATATGTGGTTGAAGCTTCGCTCAGCCCAGAAGAATATCAGTTGTATCATAAGAACAAAAACGTTCGCCTGTCACTTGCTAATTTATTCAGCGTGGAGAGTTTGGGAGAATATCTCCTCCTGTGCTTGCCTTTGAATTCAGGATTTTGTCTTACTGACTGGATGTGTTCATTTTTTAAAGAAAATGTTAGTCTGTGTTCAGTTTAGTTGCCATTAACATTGTGTTTACATGACTACATGGATTAAATAGATCATCCAGTTAAATTGTGGATGTTTGTTTCATGTGTCTCTCAGTTTCAGATTTTTGCAGTTCCTAAGATTGGTCAGTGTTTTTGTAGCGTGGTGATTGTTGAGGTGCATTATTGCCAAGTTAAAAAAAAAAATCCAAGTACTCCACAGCTGGTCTCACTGCTTTTAGAGGATCGTACCACGTTTCTCAACCAGCTGCATGCACACAGACTAGACCAGGAAAAATGACTTGCACACAGATGCATTTTCACCTAAACTTATTGATTGAGAAGCTGTGAAAACAGAGAGGAAGGATGCAGAATTGGACTCCATTCTGCTAAAGTGAAAATATATATCTGAGCATCAGTTTGAAACTGCACTGAGGCTCACACTTCCCCTTTAACACGTTAGGTTCATGGCAAAGTCTGCACTTATTAAATGCACAGCAGATAAGGTGCAAGGTCAGAAACGGCGAGCCAGCAGCATACGATTAAAAACGCAAGGAAAGGAATCTCAGTAGGAGGATGTGTAAAAACCCAGAGAGATTAAACCCCTGACAGCTTTGCCTTTGCCATCAGGTCCTGGTGCTGAAGCAGAACAGAGGTGCGGTGAGATGCACTGCTTCGAGCATCATGTCATGTGATTCTATAGGATCAGGTTGCCATGTTGTTCTGTATGACTATATAAAGTAACACATTTTAGCCAACATAAAACCACAGAAGGCAGATAAACCAACACAGTTACACTGACATGCTAGTGGGTGTTGCGTTGGTATATCAGGTGGAGCAACGTTCCTACGAGTTTTAAACACCTCAGTATCACAGCTGGGTTGAGAAAAGTCCATCAACCAAAAATATCCATCCAGCAGCAGCCCTGTGGTCACAACCTGACGACTGATGAAGGCTTGAAGACGAGTAGCAGAAACTGTTCATGGAAAAAGACGAAAGCTCTACGTAGTCTTGAGCTGTCCACCTACAAGGTTTTACCACAAAGTGTGTGTGATAAATTGACCATTGAGAATACAACATTTTCAGCAACACTGTGTTACTAACATGCTACTGCCTTGTCAGTGCCACTCCTGAACCGATATAACCCATCGTCTAGAAAAGACGGTTCACCTTGGGGTTGCCTGAGATGCAGGTGGAGTCACTGGAGAGTTTTACAAACTGTTATTTGTCATGTACTTCTCATGCATGAAAACTTGATTAATGAAATATATAAATTACCAATAAGTAAAAATGTCAGATTCTATAAGAATTTCATTTAGTTTGGAGCCTCTTATAGGTGTGTATTAGTTAAGGCTAAGTCTCTAACAGTTAAGTAGGTAGAATCAGTATCTTAATGATATATATACTGAAGTACCAGATAAAATGGTACACGCAAAGCCTATGCAAAATTCACAGCAACGCCACCTATGCATGTCAATGGTTGCGTTCGTCAGTGTGTATATAACGCGAAAGACGTCTTTGGAAGTTCTAGAGCTGTTTACACCATGAGAATGGCAAGTTATCACGATTTCACAATTTTCAATGCGGTTTAATAGTTGAATTCCGGCATAGCCTTGAACTTACGACAGCAGTGTGGCCATAAAAACGTGGACGTGACCAGCGTTGGCTGTGCAACACTGCCTCAAGTAACATCGGAATTCAATGCTGGGGCCTTTACAAACATCAGCATGAGGACTGTGCAACGTTCCCTCCAAGATCCTGTGGGGGGACCTACCAAGTATTAATGGCTATACCAGTTTTTCTGGTACTTCAGTGTATTTGTTTACACCTTTATTAGTGCACCTTGTTTAGTGCAAGCGTCTATAAATAAGTCAGAGTACCTGTGTGCTTGGATCACTGCTCAGTCCTGTGGCATTCGCAGTCACCTGGTCTCAACTTCCAACACACTGGGAGATTTTAGATGTGTTAGGCAGCACTCTTCATCACCACCATCATCCACACACCAACTGAAGGAATATCGTTTTGAAAAATAGTGTTTATTCCCCTATAGAGTTCCAGAGTCTTGTAGAACCTAAAGCCAGAGCTCATTAAAGCAGTTCTGGTGGCTTGCGGTGGCCCAGCAAATCACTAAGACCTAAGATCTATGGCCCAGAAGCACAGCTCCAAGGTAGTGGTACATGATAAATGGCCAGCTCCTGTGTAAATGTATTTGTGGATCTTATGGTTGTTCTAAATATAAGATGTAGTTGGTGATCTTTTCCCACATGGAGCATTTCAAAATGTTAGCAGAGTAATTTTCAATGTTAGTGTTCTAGTAGGTCTTCACTGGATGATTTGATTGATTTCATTAATAGTTTGTTAATTGGATTGATGATTTGATTGATAGTTTGATGGATGTTTGATGGATGTTTGATGGTTTGATAGCAAGTTTGATTGATGTTGATTGATGGATGTTTGATGGTTTGTTTGATGATTTGATCGATAGTTTGATGGATGTTAGATGGTTTGATTGATAATTGGATTGATGGTTTAATGTTTGACTGGTTTAACTGATTGATTTGTTCGGTGATGATGGATGTTTGTTTAATTATTGGTAGTGCTGTCACGCGAGAAATTTTTTTTTAATCGTGGTAATTGCGCAATACTTTTTTTAAAATCACATTAATCGCGGTTTTAACTCACATTGTGATTTGTGTTGTACCTCCAGGTCGTCATCGTAGGACCATTGAAAATGTTGTTGCCCGTTTATTACTG
This sequence comes from Scorpiodoras heckelii, assembly GCA_028566435.1. NCBI lineage: Eukaryota > Metazoa > Chordata > Actinopteri > Siluriformes > Doradidae > Scorpiodoras > Scorpiodoras heckelii. The sequence goes on from JAOVVH010000004.1 coordinate 24,835,074, forward strand.
GTCTATTTTAAGAGAAACGACTGTTGAATGTTGCCTCATTATTCATTTGACTTTATTTGATAAAAGTGAAATATTAAAGATGATTGACGTCTTTTCATTTTTTTAAATAAAAAATAGTTTTTGTGTTTCGTTCATGTGATTAGAGTTGGAGTTTAATTAAAGGCATCAATCCACATCACCCACAGTTCATAGACGTTTCATCACATTTATTTCAAAAGTGCCTACAGCGTATGAAATGAGTCTGAACAGTGTTGTTTATCATACTAAATAAAGCCGAGTGTTGTCTTGCAGAACACAACCAATCAGCTGTCTGCAGTTGATGACGTTGCAGGGCGTTTCAAATAGAGCTATTTTAGTGACAGAGTTCCCTATGAAGTGCCCTGTGCAGTGTGTAGGGAGCAGGGATAAAGCTTAATTACCCTTGCGATTAGAATGCAGCCTAAAACAAATAACATAATGGTTGATTACGTGTTCACTGATGGCGCCACTGGTTTGCATAATTTAACAAATTTTTAATCTGTGTTAATTTTTTAGTGGCTTTAATTTTTTTTTATCGCGATTAATTAATTAACGCGTTTGACAGCACTAATTATTGGATAATTTCATTAATGTTTGATAGAATGATTTATTTGATGACTGATGCATGTTTGATTTATGTGATGGTTGGTTTAATGGTTGGTTTTGATTGATTAATAATTTGGTTGACAGATGGTTTGATAGTTTGACTGATGGTGTGATGAATAGTTTGATTGATGGTTGATTGGTGGATGAATTGAGTGGTGATTTGAGAGATGGTATGATTGATGGGTTTTTTTAAGTTTTGATGAATGGATGGTTTGTTTGGTTTGATTGGTTGTTGTTTGTTAGTTTGATAGGTGGTTTGATTGATGGATGATTTGTTTGGTTCATGATTTGGTTACTGGTTGTTTGGTAGTGAGATTGATGGATGGTTTGATTGTTCCTTGGTAGTGTTTCATTGATAGATGGTTTGATTGATGAATGGTATTTTGGTGGTTTGATTATTGAATGTTTTGATTGATGCATAATTTGACATGATTGCTGGTTTAATTGATGGCTTATGGGATAGTTGTTTGCTAGTTTGATTGATGGACTGTTTGATTAAGGGATGCTTGTTTGGTATGGTTGTTTGGAAGTTTGATTGATGTTTTATTGATGGATGTTTGATTGGTGGATGATTAGTTTGATGATTTGATTGATGGATGGATTGGTGATTTGCTTGATGGATTTTTTTGTGTGAACTGTTTGATGGATGGTTTCATTGATGGATGGCTGTTTAGTAGTTTGATTGATGATTTGCTTGGTGGATGGTTTGATTGGTAGTTTGTTGGACACTGGTGGTTTAATTGATGGATGGTTTGTTTGGTAGTTTGATGGACAGTTTGATGGTTTAATTGATTGAAGATTTGATTGAAGGTTTGGTTAATGGATAGTTTGATTGATGAATTACTGATGGATGGTTTGATTGATGAATTATTGGTGGATGGTTTGATTGATGAATTATTGGTGGATGGTTTGTTTAATGGTTTAATTGATGGATGGTGTGTTTGATGGTTTGATTGATCGATGGTGTGTTTGATGGTTTGATTGAGGGATGATTTGTTTGATGGTTTGATTAATGAATGATTTGTTTGATGGTTTGAGTGTTGAATGGTGTGTTTGATGGTTTGATTGGTGGATCGTGTGTTTGATGGTTTAACTGACATATGGTTTGTTTGATGGATGGTGTGTTTGATTGTTTAATTGATGTTTGGTTTGTTTGATGGTTTGATTGGTGGATGGTGTGTTTGATGGTTTGATTGATGGATGGTTTGATGATTTGATTGATGTATGGTTTGTTTGATGGATGATCTGTTTGATGGTTTGTTTGTTTGATGATTTGTTTGATGGTTTGTTTGATGGATGATTTGTTTGATGGTTTGATTGATGGATGGTTTGGTTGATGGTTTGTTTGATGGTTTGTTTGATGATTTGATTGATGGATGGTTTGTTTGATGGATGGTTTGTTTGATGGTTTGATTGATGGATGATTTGCATAGTTTGTTTGATGGCTTGATTGGTGAGTGGTTCTGATTCATCATTTTTAAAATTCTGCCACTTTGGAGAACAATTCAACAATAAAAAATTCTCTTTTATTCACCAGAGTGTACTGCTAATATCTTAATTACTACTCAGTGCAGGTTTATATTCAGTCCAGTTTCTTTTGTTCAAGTTAATTGTATATGAATATATGAATCTAATCAGAATCAGTTTATTGGCTAAGTACCCATGACAAATGAAATAATAGAAGGTAAGAAAAACCACACATCTATAAAAGTTGAGTAAAGAAAATGCAGTAGATAAATAATGGATGGTATTTAAAAAAAAAAGCTATGCCAGAACTGTTTCAGCCAGAGATGAGAATGTATTTTAAGTGGCCTGTTTGGGGACCGATGGACCTTTTGTGTCACAGTAGCCAAGGGCCTTTGTAGCTACGCATGCATTATGGCCTGGCTTTCTGCTGCGAGAGAGAGGGAGAGAAAGAGAGAAAGAGAGTGAAAGAAAGAAAGCAAGAGGATCTAATTGGGGAAGGGGGAGCGAGAGGCTTTGGGCTCCTGCATTGATCTGTGGGGAAGATTCAGGGCTGAACCTGTCACTAGGACTTCTGTGCCATCAGCATGGTGGCTGTGCCAGTCTCTCTCTCACTCTCTCTCTCTCACTCTCTCTCTCTCACTCTCTCTCTCTCTCTCTCTCTCTCTCTCTCTCTCT
>JAOVVH010000004.1:24840439-24850425 GCA_028566435.1 Scorpiodoras heckelii
CGCAGCAAGACACGGCAGTCTCTGCCAGCTCTCCTCTCCTGCCAGATCCTTCAGTCCTCGTCTTCTGCTATCTGGTTCACTAGTCTCCCAATCCCCCCCACCCGCCTCCGCCACCTACTGAGCTGTACAACAGCCAGTCATCAGCTCTGCACTCGCGCACACAAATAAAAACACGCTCAAACACCACACCCTCCGCTCAAGTGGTGGCAGCTATCTATATACGTGCGAGGGGATCGCTGACGGTTCCCCATGGCTAAGCTGTGGTGTGGCACCAGCCAGACGTGGCTAACCCATATGGTGCTGGGCCGAATGTGGAAATCCATATGCTGCTGGTGCAGGGACGATCCCCGCGGGGCCACGTGGGGTGGTAAAGCCCTTAAGGCCGCGTTCTCCTCACTGAGCCACTCACCCATTGTCTCTGCAATCTTCCAGCAACCTTTGGCTGCGTCTCAATCCTCCCCTCCCTTTCCTTATTCCACCTTGCCGGTGAATGAAGTTAATGGTAGCTAATTATTTAAGCTGCGGAGAGCCCCGTCTGCTTGCTGAGGCAGCACTGAGCTTAAGCGTCACTTACACCATCTGACACCTCGTCTCCTTACCCTTATTGAAAAATTTGTTCTAAAACATGTATAAAGTGTAAAATTTAATTGTTGCTGTGAAGATTGAATCAGGCTTTGGCTTAAAGGAGCTCTGCTGTGTGATCTAAGATCAGGTGCATCTATAGGAGTCATAGGGGACTGAGAAAAGAGCAGAGAAGCGTTTAATTAAAATTCTGTTTAAGGGCCATTTGATAAATGTTTGCGTTCTTTTAAGAAGTCAGTAGTGTTTTTAGGATGATCCTGAAAAACAGGGATGAAATTATGATTGTATTAACGGTCAGGTTATATAATATAAATCTTCTGGCAAATCTCAACGCATCAGGATTCCTTTCCTGTGTAAAGCGCTAGCACAAAAGGACTTAAAGGAAGTTTTGTTAAAACGGGGCTGTCTTGAGACCTTCCCAGGTAGTGTGTAACAGTTGTGTACTCAGATTTGATTTGTATGGTTACATATTGTAAAGTTTATTGACTGCCCATAGGCTTGTATTATAGTAGAGTTTTAAGTAAAGAACTTTTCTGAACAGAAAAACGTGTTTATCTGTGATAATTACACGTATGGTACTGCTGCGGTAAATAAAGATTATGTTGGGGAAAATGTTTAAAGTTTTTCTTTAAATACAAATATGCTGTGTGTGTGTGAGAGAGAGAGAGAGAGAGAGAGAGAGAGAGAGAGAGACCTCCTGTGGGGAGGTTATTCTCTCTATACTCCCCTGTGTAATTTTATTATATGGTGTTGTCTTTCTTTGTTTTGTCACAGGAGGTCCTGCAGACGGTGCCTAAGTTCTGTTTCCCGTTTGATGTAGAAAGGTAAGACTCTCTCTTCATGATCTCTTCTCCTTCCACACATATTTATTTTTTAAATGCAAAAAAACCCAACATGTGCCCCCTCTTTACACATAAACACAGTAAATGAATGTAATGAATGAAAGTGTAAGAAACAAACCAAAAAGTCCACTTACAGTAGGTAAGTCGGTGTGTATAACTAGGTGTGTGTGTGTAAAACAGTGTGATGTGGAGACATCATGGGGATCTGATTCTGAAAACAAAAATGTAAAAAAAAGGTGCCTTTGTACAGTTTTTACAGGCAGTGAGGGAGAAGGCGAAGGCGTCCTTCTTTCAGTGGAAGCTTAACTGCTGCCATCTAGTGTTGAAGTGAACACGGGCGAAGGCAGAACAGCACACGTGAAGTAAAGCTGAGACGTGCAGTTTAAATCGTCCGGGCTGCTTTCAGTCCGCAGCAGACGCTCTTTCTTTTTATGGAGCAGTCATATTGGTTCCTTTCGTGTTCGGCCAAGCATTAAGTATTCTACATTATGTAGTGTGTAATACACACACAGCACTGTGATGATCCACTGCTCAGACGGCGACGCTGCTCTAGCACTTCAAGCTGTTTATTAATATTTTGTGTAGTAATACTTCATATTTTTGAGGTTTTTGAAATAAACATAACACTCGTTTCTCACATAATTAAGCAAACATGTTCAAACCTCCCACCCCCTTTTCTTAAAATATGAGTCATGTTTAAAGAAAGAGGTCTCGTTAGTTAGCGCAGGCCTTTCTAACGCTCGCTCTTGTGTCCTCGCGTGTGTGTGTGTGTTATGTGGCTGCAGAGTGTCCCAGAATCAGGTGGGCCAGAACTTCACGTTTGTGCTGACCGATATCGAGAGCAAGCAGAGGTTCGGGTTCTGCCGCCTCACCTCCGGCTGTAAGGTGTGCATCTGTCTGCTCAGGTGAGTCACAGCACGTTCTCTTTAATGACACAGCTCCTGTTTGCTCAGGAAACACCGAGGCTTGGGAGATTAGATCCTTATCTGTAAAATCACGTCTTGTGTCGTTGAATAAATGTTTGTTTGGAGTGAATGGATGTATATTTTATCCAGTTAATGTCATTTAATTGTAAAGAAATTTACAGTGATCCGTGCACGTATGCACATTTTCTTTCTTTTTACTTCCGTTTTTTATTAATTGGCGCAGCAATTTTATTATCTCCATCTGTCGTGTGTTCTGTTACATATTCATGAATTATGACGCAGGACTGCACCTTTATGACAATATGACAAATTACCATATTGAGAAATACCTCAGAGAGAAATGCTAGATCAAAATTGTACCACACAATCAAAAATCAGTAAGATGTGAAACACACAAAAAAAAGGAAAACTGCCCGAACGAATTTCCGAGTACGCTTTCAGAAACGCTTCGTTATTTTTCAGTAAAACGACTAGCTACTGATGGTGAATTGCAGGTTTATCATTGACTTGATGAGCTGCTGCCGATCTTTCCTCATCTCCTCATCTCACCCTGGCCTGGACGGGCTTTGTTGGGTTTTTTTTTTTTTTAACCCCCACCACCACCACCCTTCTTCTTCTTCTTTCTTTCCTCTCATTATTCGGCTACTGGCACGGTAGCATGCCAGAGATGCTTTGCCGATAATTATGCATGAAGCCTTGCTGCCAATTAGCAGAAGTCTCCCCTGTCCTTCTCGCTGAGTTTTACATGCTAATTCATTTGACATATGATGTATAAAATTCATTATGCATTCTGAGTAGTTTGCATGACTTACTTCATAATAAGAAATTCATTTTGAGTTAATTTTTTTTAAGGTCTCCAAGTTCTTTGTTTGTACCATGTTGTTGGAAAAATATCTGACAAATGAAGAACACTAGTTTTATTTTTTTGTGTGTAATAGTACACTGTGGATAATATGTTTACAGGGAATAAATACACCATTTAAAGTATATTTATATATGTAGAGTAAATATATAAACACAATTATATAGTAATATATAATATAATAAAATATAACAATATAATGTAATAAAGAAAATCCTGATTTCATGTTAAATTTAATCAATTTACTTTATATGTTAAAATTATATATTTATGCATACTATTTAATTTAATGATTAAATGTATATATATGGAAAATGTAACAAAAAAACTAAACACTGCTATTTTGCCTCATAAGAATTTTACTATAGTTTTTGCCTGATTATTTATCGTGTGTGTGTGCGTGTGTGTGCGTGTGTGTGCGTGTGTGCGTGGGTGTGTGTGTGTGTGTGTGTGTGTCGGCGTGTTAAGAACAATAATGACTCTCGTGCTCTTCACTTGAATATAAACTGAGTAATTATAACAGTCCGCATGCACGTGATGGCTGAAGTAGTGGGACCATAAAATTGTCGCCTTTGCTTACACGAGGAAGCGGCCTAATGAGAAGGACAGTTTTATTTGGACAGGCTTTTGTCTGTAGCCCAGGGTGAAAGAGCCAGGGTTCCTTCAGGCCACCGCTCTTTTTGTAAAAGCAATGTGATTGGATCTTACGAGCTCCTTAGTCGGACTCACACACACAGTGGAGTCAGGAAAATGGATCTAAATTTAGAGAAGAATTTATTTGATTAATGATGTAGAAGCGGGGGATATGTTCTTTTAGTTCACTTAGTCTTTTATTATTTTATTTCCAACGAGTATAAAGATATTATTTCATTTGATCTGTGAAAATACATGCTGCCATTAATATTATTAAAATAATAATAATAATAATAATAATAATAATAATAATAATAATAATAATAATAATGATAATAGTAAATGTGTCATTAGATTTGATGAGAGTGGAAGACACTGACAATGAAATGACATATAACACCACCATGATGGTAAACTATTATTATGAGGGACAGTTAGAAAATCGTTCATAATTTCTCTTTATGTGTGATGTGATGTGATTATTTGTCCTGGGAATAATAATAATAAATATATAATATAATATGTATATTTATATATGGAGCAATGTATGAGAACTGTTATTGTTTTTTTATACACATAGTTTGCAGTAATGCAAATTTCTGTATAAAGTTTATCACGAATTTGTGTTGTTTAGGTATAGAATGTAAATTAAAACCCACAAAAAATGCACTTTCTTTCCTAAAATAAGATTTTTGCCTTGTCACCGGACACTTGTGTATCATTTATCTGCTTTGTCATGCTCCTTAATTAATTCTCAGCTGTAGATAAGGGTTTGCACAGTGTAGTGTGTGTGTGTGTGTGTGTGTGTGTGTGTGTGTGTGTGTGTGTGTGTGTGTGAGTAGTTATGTGCTGGTGTACTTTTTTGAGAGTATGTAAACCACTCTCCAGCGGAGAGATTAAAAGGGCCGGAGAGAACGGCTCGGCCTGCAGCGCAGCTCGGAATGATGAATGTCTCTCTATCACAGGATTTGTCAAATACAAACACATTCTTACCCGCTGACCATGAAGAGATTAGGGGACTTAGGGCTGCTCGAGCAGCAAAAAAATTTTGACGTGTAATTTCAGTGAAACACATTGAAATGGAGCATTATTTATACAACACAGGTATGTGTGTAAGGAATTCCTCCCTCTATACTGTATCTTGATAAGGCGGCCTTTCCTCTGCTCATTCAGCTGTAATTTATTTGTCTTTAAAACAAAAGATTTACAGGCTTCCTTATTTAGGAGTATAATGAGTGTTTGGGTTCTTCGAGGCCTGTCGAGTCTCTCTGACAGCAGTAAACTCCCTTTCATGAGTGAAAAAAATAGAGGAGGATTAGCATCCTTAAGGCTCGCATTTCAAACAGAGAGAGCGAGGAAGATAACTGCTAGTTATGTTGTTTAAGGCAAGCAGGATTGTTGGAGGTGTTAGTTGATTGTGATGTCCTAAATGTCCTGTGCGTGATGGCAGTGTGTGTAAACACGATGTTACCCAGCTTTTGGGTTTTGTGTAGACGCATTTGGTTTTGTCCTGGTTTGGCGAATCTTTCTACAAATGTCAAAATATCGGCGTATTAAAGGCTGATTGTTTCAGGTTAATGGTCATGTGGAATTGCGCTTGAGCGCACTTCACTGGGAGCTGCCTGTCATCGGGTCGCCGCGGCGGATTTAGCGATATGAAAATTTGCATTACGGTCACTATTGTTTTCCTTGTTGTCTGTTAATTCCAGTCTACTGAAGCGCTTACTGACCCATGCGAAGACAAAAAAACGTTCATCAGACGGCTGTCTACGATTGCAGACGGACCTTTCTTTATTTTCAAACAAAACTTTTTACAAATATATTATTATATTGAAACTTTTTTGTTTGTGATTAGTGTTTCTTTTTCTCCAGTCTTATGCTTGTATATTTAGGCAACACACACACACACACACACACACTCACTAAAAAACATACCCCAAATGATGTAATCAACTTCAATTAAGTGTGAGACCTGCATAAAAATGCAAGACTGAATTAAAAAAAGTGAGCAGTTCACATTTTTCATTACATTGCATAACAAAATAAATGGTGTGTGTGTTCTTGCAACCTCTAAGCTAAAACAAAATGTTGGCCCTGTTCCACCTCCAGAATCCTGTCAAGTTTGCCAAGTTTCTGTCAAGCTAAACAAAAAACACGATGTTGGGGATACATGATATGGTGTCTCTTGGCGAGGTATTGTGTGATTAGTTAAAACAGAGACAGTATGTTTTTTTTTCTTCAGTCAGCCTGGGTATCCATTTAAACAGAAAAGGGAAAAAAAATCTCATGTTGTGGCTAATGTAAGACGCCTGGGCTGTGCTGCTGCATATGGGCGCAGCATGCTTGTAAACCGTTGCATCTCTTCCACCCCCCCACAACCCTGTCCTTTGTTTATTACAGGCTACAGTGGCCTAATCATGCTATTTTGTTAAAGAAACCAAATCTTTTTATTTTCCCACTCCTCAAAGTACAGCCTTGACTGGAATGTTTAAAACGTGGGTATAAGCAAGTACAAAGAATGTGATAATAGGGATGTTGGGCTGGAGCTAAAAATTGCTGGAGGAAGCCTAAAGCCACTGGGTTAAATGTCAAGGTCAGACGGGAAGGTAGGGGGCGGATTTCGTGGTACAGACCGGTTTCGGAGGCTGCAATTGTGGGATATTCATTTTCTTCTTCTGTTTCTCTGTGTCATGATAATTACATTTGCCTCCAGAATCCATGTCTCTTTCTGTTTTGTGTTTTTTTTTTTTCGTTACAGCTATCTTCCCTGGTTTGAGAATTACTACAAGCTGCTAAACACCCTTGCAGACTACTTAATAAAACACCAGGTATGTTTACACAACGCAGCACCTTAAAAGCAACCAATTGATGCCCTTATAATTTTTAGAAATAGTTTTTTTTTACGACGCTGTGCACGAGACTCTCCGTTTCTCACGTTTGCACCGTGAAATGCTAACGAGGACTCTTGTTTAAATGTGTGGTCATGTGGCTAGAATTAAGCAGGCCCTCAACCGAGCAAGCCGCTCACGTCACTGACGCCTGCCAGCGAGGAAAAAAAGACCCTCCGTCACTCTATTAGCCGAGAAAACCAAACTCGCTAGTTACACAGCGAAGTGTGGAGACAGGAGAAGGTTAGTCCCAGCCCAGTTAGTCAGGCAGAGCTGGATGGCACTCGCCTGTTTTGCTTTGCTGCGTTGTTGACATTTAACAGACCAAACATGGAACAGGAAGTCGGTCCTTCACAAATTACTGGAAAACAAATCTCTGGGAAATGCACTGCATCCAGCACTGCATTTTTTTCCCCCCACAAAGTATGCAGTATAATAAAACTACATAAGGAAAACAAAGGGGGGGCCGGGTGAAAGGCATTTGGGAAAATGAAGAGCGGAGGGAAATATGCAACTTGGACAAAATAAAAAATAATAATAATAATAAAACATTTAAGAAACCATGTAGAAACTAGAAACCTGGTGTTGCTGCATCATTGGGCTGTCATGCGATTAGACTCAGCAGTGCTGAAGGAATGCATAAACAGCAAAAATGCATAAACATCTCACACAAGCTGAGATAAGTTAGTCTGAAAGGCAAGAACAGCAGAAATAAAGTATCCAGTATATACCCTTTCATCCCCATCCTTAACCTTAATGCAATTTGTCAGATATTTGAACACCCTGTATATTTTTCATTTCCATTTCATGTTCCATATTTACTACTGTTTTTACTCTCAAGTCCCCCCCCCAAGACTAATCCCCTCAACTCCAACCAAAAAATGCACAACGCAGAGTTAAAGCCCTGTGCCAAATGAATCTGAATCTTCAGAGACTGTGTGACAGCGCACACTACACGTGAAGCTCATGTCGACTGACGAGGACGGACAAGAGCGTCGATGGTTTAAGGCAAGAGGAAATGAACCGTTACCTCGGGCTGTTTTACTGACCGCACGTGTGAGCATCCAGGATCTCGTGAGAGTAGCTTGTACTGGGCTCAAATGCAGACACACACACACACACACACACACAAAAGCACCCAGCCTTGTTAAGTCACTGTTCAGCCCAAAATTCAATCCGTGCAATTTTTCACTCAATACAGATGATCGGTGTAGACATAAAGAGTGACGTGCCGATGACCTTCACAGAATCGCTGAACTCTGTAATGTTATAGGAACCATCTTAAACAGCCGCAGTTGTCCAGTACTTATCTCAGGACTACTGAACTACTGAATGCTGTCAGCACACTTAGTACTGTTTGCCTTTACTCTTCTACATCTGTTTACCGGAGTGGTGTATAATCCCACTGTCTGCTGTTGGGGTCCCTTTGGTTTTTCTCGAGGTTTCTTGTCTTGGAAAGATTTTTGTCACTTCTGGCTTGCTCATTAGAGCCCTAAAACTGTAACGCTGCAGCAAAATCCAATAAACAAAGGGAACTGAATTCAGGATTCAGAAATGTTGCTTGATGGAATTTGGTATCGAGATGTTTTAAAGTGGCATTGTACAAGAAAGCTGAAAGTTAAGCAGATAATTATATAGCTCTGGTGAGAATTTTGTAAATGTAGACTATTTGCTTTGTACAAAATTAACATCCTTTAGGGTGAGATAAACTTCCATGTCCTGCTGGATGCATTAACTGTAAAAGCTCCAGTGCAAAACCAGCACCAAATTGCACCTTGACTAATCAACTACATTTGTGATAAAATTCGGTTCGATAATTTTCCCCCAATTAATAAAATGTCTTACAGTCTGTTGTAAACGAATCTAAAATACCATATTTTATTTTTAAAGTTAGATTGAGTCTGACAAAGGAAATTCTTTTGTATGCCCGTCTTTCCTTCTCAGAATTAGTGTAACACTATTCAAACTGCACGCAAAGTCCAAGAAAATAAATTGCGCCCTTGTCATGAGAGCTCGTAAAAGTCCAGCGTTATAATCTGGGGGCCTGTTTTGTGGCGACGCTACTCTCCAAAGGCTTCTTAAAGCCGCCTTCACTGAGTGAGGACCTACGGTTAATTACGAACAGCCAACGCCAGCCATAAATCATCCCCTGAATAATAAGCGTCTGCCGCGGCCCAGCTTACCGTCTCTTAACCTCAGGATTGCTCGTTAAACACGCGTCACTCGGATGTTTTTCCCCTCCCCCTATAGGCTTGCTGCAGGAATACGCAGTGCGTGTGTACTCCAAATTGGTCACTGATTGTTATGTTACTCTGCCCGTCGAAACACACACACAAAACAAACCCCTGCCATCCTTTTCATAAGTCTTTCTTTTTCTTAGGAAAACGAATTGAACGATGTGCTGGAGAAGCTGCACGGGCTGGCCGTGCCGAAACCGAACACAGCCGTAACTCTGAGCGTGGTAGGTACACAGGGTTGCTTTTTGTTAGTTAGTTAGTTAGTTAGTTAGTTTGTTTGTTTCTTTGCTGTTGTTTTTAGTGCCTCCGAACCTGCATTTTCTTGCTGATCAGCCTCCGCTGGCCGCCATTAGCCCTAAGAGCCACTTTTCACCTATCTGCACCACATCCTTCTGTGATCATAAGTTAGTGCACCCTTAACGAGCTGCCTGTCAGAGCGAGAGGTGCTCATTTGTAGATTTAAAAATCTCCCCGAAAGTATTCCTAGCTGTTTGACATTTTAGACATTTGTATCTGGCAAAGTAAAATGATCAACACTCCTGCTTGCCTGCACTTTTTGCATGATACACTGTACAGCATTTATAATCAGTATATTTTTATGCATCATGTACAGCATTTATAATGAATATGTATATTTATATACTTTATATCCAGCATTTATAATGAATATGTATTTTTATGTCCATTATATACACCGTTTATACCGAGTATATATTTAGTTACATTATATACAACGTTTATAACGAGTATATATTTATTCACATTATATACAGCGTTTATACCGTGTATATATTTACTCACATTATATACAGCGTTTATACCGTGTATATATTTATTTACATTATATACAGCGTTTGTAACGAGTATATATTTATTCACATTATATACAGCCTTTATAACAAGTATATATTTATTCACATTATATACAGCATTTATAAGGAGTATATATTTATTCACATTATATACAGTCTTTATAACGAGTATATATTTATTCACATTATATACAGCATTTATAA
>JAOVVH010000004.1:24850525-24865977 GCA_028566435.1 Scorpiodoras heckelii
TATATATTTATTCACATTATATGCAGGCTGTATAACGAGTATATATTTATTCACATTGTATACAGTCTTTATAACGAGTATATATTTATTCACATTATATACAGTGTTTATACCGAGTGTATATTTATTTACATTATGTACAGTGTTTATAACAGCTTTACGTTTATTTACATTATATACAGCGTTTATAACGAGTGTACATTTATTTACATTATATACAATGTTTATAATTATAAAGTAATTTATGAGTATTTAATATGAATACATTTGATATTCTCTCATGATATCACTTTTCATTGTTGTTTGATTTTTGTTTATACATGATACATAAACCATCTCATGGTTTATTTTGTATTAGAAATTAAATGTCTGTTCTTTTTACCATCATTTAACTTATTATTTTGCAAATCTTCATGCTTTTTATGCTTTAACATAAATTATAGGAGTATTTTATCATTTCTTTGTGAGACTACACAGTAATCAGTGCCACTGTTAACCCAGGTTGCTATTTTTTTTTTTCAAACTTTATAGATTCTGCCACAGGATTATTCTGATCTGATTAGTGAAGCAGTGTTTCTGTAGTCTGGTAGTGTAGAAGTATTTGATTTATTTATTAATTGTCAAGTTTTTTAATCTGCTGATTTGTCAGAACCATGGGCAAGTTGTGAAACTTCGACGAAGCCAAAAGTCAGTGAATTGTGAGTGAACGAACATGGAAGCAGAAACAAGGAAGAGAAGCAGCCCATAAATCTTTTGCTAATTGCAGTTTTTTGTTTGGCCAAAGAATCCAGTGCTTATGCTTTTTAAATATGGCCAAAACCATAACTAAAAGACCAACAAGACCATCTTGGGTCGTGCTAAACAAACGTCTAAACAAACCTTTAAATGATCCTCAACACGTCTCTACTCGACTCTGCTTTGAAAAAAATATTTCAAAGAGATTCATTTGAGTTAAAATCTTAAGTTTGCTCTTCTGTTCTGTTTTTTTGTGTATGTTTAATGTAGCCTTGCAGCATATCCACGCTACTGTAATCACTGGGTTTTGCTTTGTTTATAAAAACAACTGATCAAAACCATTTATCTTGTAAAGAAAAACATGTTTGTATGTATTAACTGTGGTAGTAATTTTCATACAGATTAATTCAGTAGAAAGTGAATTTGTCTTGTCTTGAGATGTGCATGTCATGCTTGATCACTGAAGCTGAAACTAGTTAGTAAACTTGCTGGCTTAGAAGCCCCATGTAGCCGTGATTTACTGAGAATATGAAAACAATAACCTTTCCTCCCTTTATTTCCCATTTCAGCTCTGTTTATTTCCCATCTCTCACCAGTCTGCATCGTTAGAAATGCTAAAAAGGGTATGAGAGGAAATTTGCAGTAAATGCTTTACAGTGCAGAAAGCTCTAGTGTGTGTGTGTGTGTGTGTGTGTGTGTGTGTGTGTGTGTGTGTGTGTGTGTGTGTGGGCGTGGGTGTAGGGAGGGAGGTATCTAGGATCCGGCTCACACCACTGAGTGCAGCAGGCAGAGCACAGTGATAACAAGCACGTTGATAATGTGTGATTTTTATAAACATGGCTGCAGAGTTGCCGTCCACGGCCAGTTGGAACCATAGCCCACAATACAGAGGCCAATCAGACGGTCTGTGTGGGAGAATAAACACACAGGGGCCTGCACATGACAATGAATGAGGCACTAAATGCTTTTTGCTCTTTTCTTTTGGTTCTGAATTAGTTGCGGATGTGTTTTTTTACTTCTTACCAGAGAAGCAGTTTCCTTAAGAAATGTCCAGCTGCTGCAGATTTTTCCCTGCGTTTGATGGAAATTGTGCTTTCCTCAGAGTCTCACTGCCGAGCTTAAATAATTCAAACCAAGTTCATTTTTCCTCCTTATTCATCTTACCCAAGATAAACTTGCTTTTGTTAGTGGAGCATATGCAACAGCAAGAGTGTTGAACCCAGGCACTCGGCAACAGATGGACACTCTTCACACACACAATGAGGCATGGCCTAGCCTGGGGAGAGAAGGGAGAGAGGGAGGAAGAGAAAAAGAGAGCGAGGAACACTGTGCGTGCAAACAAAAGCGCTAAAGTTAGTGTGCAGTGTGAGATCTTGGCTTCAGAGCCTCTTTGATCCCGACATTAAACCTGTGCGGCTGTTCAAATGCACACCAGGCCGACTCGTCTGATCCTGTCACAGCAGAGCTGCTGGCTTCTGGGCCTTAATAAAGACTTTCTCTCCTCAAGACTCTTAACATTCGTTACTAATACTGATGTTACTAATACTGCCAATAGTACTACTATTACTACTGTTACTAATGCTACTGCTAATACTACAAATACTACTACTGTTACTAATGCTACTTCTAGTACTACAAATACCACTACTGTTAGTAATGCTACTGCTAATACTACAAATACTACTACTGTTACTAATGCTACTGCTAATACTACAAATACTACTACTGTTACTAATGCTACTGCTAATACTACAGATACCACTACTGTTAGTAATGCTACTGCTAATACTACAAATACCACTACTGTTACTAATGCTACTGCTAATACTACAAATACTACTACTGTTAGTAATGCTACTGCTAATACTACAAATACTACTACTGTTACTAATGCTATTGCTAATACTACAGATACCACTACTGTTACTAATGCTACTTCTAGTACTACAAATACCACTACTGTTACTTATGCTACTGCTAATACTACAAATACCACTACTGTTACTTATGCTACTGCTAATACTACAAATACTACTACTGTTACTAATGCTACTGCTAATACTACAAATACCACTACTGTTACTTAAGCTACTGCTAATACTACAAATACCACTACTGTTAGTAATGCTACTACTAATACTACAAATATCACTAATGTTACTAATGCTACTACTAATACTACAAATACCACTACTGTTACTAATGCTACTGCTAATACTACAAATATCACTAATGTTACTAATGCTACTACTAATACTACAAATACCACTACTGTTACTAATGCTACTGCTAATACTACAAATACCACTACTGTTACTTATGCTACTGCTAATACTACAAATACCACTACTGTTACTAATGCTACTGATAATACTACAAATACCACTACTGTTACTTATGCTACTGCTAATACTACAAATACTACTACTGCTACTAATGCTATTGCTAACATTACAAATACTACTACTGTTACTAATGCTACTGCTAATACTACAAATACTACTACTGCTACTAATGCTACTGCTAACATTACAAATACTACTACTGTTACTAATGCTACTAACACTACAAATACTATTACTGTTACTAATGCTGCTAACACTACTGCTACTACTGCTAATACTACAAATACTACTACTGTTACTAATGCTACTGCTAATTCTACAAATCATACTACTGTTACTAATACTACTGCTAATACTACAAATACCACTACTGTTACTAATGCTACTTCTAATACTACTGCTGTTTCTACCACTAATATTACTAATAGTGCTACTGCTTGTACTAATCATCCCAATTCCCCTGCTACTAATAATATCTTATCTTATGCTACTGTTGCTACTACTAATGCTATTGCTGCTAATACTACATCTGCTACTACTACTACTACTACTATTATTATTATTATTATTATTATTATTATTATTATTATTATTGTGTACTGTATATATACACTTTTAAACATTAAAATTAAGCTTATAATGATTTAATACTTTATTTACAGTAGCACTTACCAAAGCTGTACTGTACTGGTGTACAGTGTGTACATTTAGAGCAGTTAGTTATAGTGCAGACCCACATGTTGAAAGTTCTGTTGTCTGTTTCCTTTGTGTTTATCTAGCACTTGTACTTTGTTGCCCCAGATGTAACTGGACTTCCTACCATACCTGAAAACGTGAGTATTCTGGTACCGTAAGTGAATGTGTACTCAAATCTGAAGTACAGCAATTTATCCTTTTGAATTAGAAATGTACTTGATGTAAGAAGTACACAGATTTCATCTATTGTTTCTCTGTTGTTCAGAATGCTTTGCTTTAATTTAGTCACTTTTTTATCTCCATGTCATTGCTATAAAGTTTGAATATTTCCACTAAATACCTGATTTGCAGAGTTTTTGCATGTTCTCAGCATGTTCACGTGGGTTTTCCCCGAGTGTTCTCCTGTTTCCTCACACTGTCACAAGTCATGCATGTAGGTGGATTGGTTACGCTGAATTGCCCCTTGTGTAAATGAGTGTGTGGCATCCAATCAGAGATTAATTCTCCCGGCTTGCACCCAGTGTTGCAGGGATTATCTCCAGGTCCACCTCAACCCTGACCAGGATAAAGCACTTACTGATGAAAACTACAAAGGGTTCACTCTAGAACTGTAAATGTTTTCTCAGGTTTTAGAAGGTTTCACTATCCCACAGAGCTCCATGTCCATCCTCTTTAGGAAGTTAAGACCTTTTATTCCTGATAGTGTAGCAAATGCAGTGTAAACCATATAAGTATAAATCATTGTATTTAATAAGGATAATTAACTGAGTACCTTTACAGAAGAACTTTTTCATGTTGTGTGTCTCATCAGAGGAATCTAACAGAGTATTTTGTGGCAGTGGACGTGAATAACATGCTGCACCTGTACGCCAGCATGCTGCATGAGCGGCGCATCATCATTACCTCGAGTAAGCTTAGCACTGTGAGTAGCACTTCCACTTCCTTCACTTTTTGCTGCTTTCACACATCCAAATAAGCATTTTTCTATTTCACATTCGACAGAGTTACATTAGGAGATGTTTATGATATTGAGTATTAGCAAACAACAATTGTGTATTGCACTCATTTCCATACATGTCTTCTTTTAATTTTCAGCCTAACTTTATATTACCAGTTATTACAGTTCCAACTCTTTCGCAGAGTTTCTGTCCGGCTCCTCTTCTCTCAGGAAGGGAGTGGAAGCTTATCGCATGGGCAGCCTGAAGCTTCCTGACGGTTCAGGGAGAATCAGCAAGTGATGTCATGTGCACATTATCTCTGCTTACTCGCCGAGCTATCTGCAGCCGGAGAGAGGGAGAGAGAGGGAGAGACAGAGAAGAGCTTGTCAGCTTGAGCCAATCCACGGACTATTTCACTCCTCCTGGTTGCCACCATCATTCTGTGTACTCACTGACACGAGGGCTTAGAGTGTGTAAATCATTAGTCTCTTGGGTAAAGACCCCCCTCTTTCTCCCCCGTCGCCTTTTTTAACGTGATTTACTGTTTCGCAGAGCAAGAGGGTAGCCAACCGTCCGTTTATGAAACACCAGAGTTTAGCACGAAACTCGCTGTTATTAGCGATCTCCTTCACTTAAATCTTAAATCTCCCTTTCATCTTTTTATACCCTAAACCTGTCCGTCGTTTCTTTGCTCGTTCCGTGTTGTGGGACTCCAAACAGGTTGTAAATAATTGTCATAATTTTGCCAATTCCAAATCATTTCTTGTATATGACACTGGTCTCAGTCCTGCTGTCCTTGCAGAGAGGTAGCAGGATAAAAACGAAAAGCAGGGAGAAAGAGAGGGAGAGAGCAAGAGTATGCATTATGCATGCTTCAGGCTGACCCTCAGTGTTTGGGGCCCCTAGTGTACCTTTCCATGTCAGTTCTAGCTGAACACAGGCACCGCCTTGCCTGTACCGGAAAGCAAAGGAATAAATCATGATCTTACAATGCCGCATCAGTCGACTCATCGCTGTTTTGTGACCAGAGGCGAGGCGCGCCGCTGTTTCTGAGGTGCATCCGCAAGGCAGCAGCCCGTGCTGCCTTGTCACACACTGGCATAATTGTGCCACATCAGGTGCCCTCTAACTAGTCAGTTGGGAGGCCCTGAATCTTTGACAGCAGCTTTCTTATCATGCTGTCAGCGCTATGCTAACAAGTGCAGATCCTGTCTTGGCCTGTGGTGATAGCCACTGAGGTTGTTCTTTGGCCTCATACTTCTCACAATCCCTCCCCCTTCTACACACATATGCACACTTCTTTCTCCCCCTTCCTCCTTCTCTTTTTGTCATTCTTTTTTCATTTATCTGCGTAGCGCTCTGCAGTCTCATTTTTGGCCTCTCGGAGCATTTCTCCTACCCCTGCTGCTTTGATACTTACTTCTCATAGTTACTCCTCGTCCTCCACCACTGCCTTGCTTTTTTCTGGGCATGCTATACAGACGGGTTAGTATTACCTCGTGTTTATCTGCCTGTGCCCTCTCAGCGTCTTTTTTTTTTTCTCTTTTCTTTGTTCCTGCCGCCCCCCCACCATGTCACCTCCTTGTTAGCGCTGAGCATAGACAGGAATGGAGAAGGGATTGTGGTAATTGGGAAGCAAGCACAAGAACCAAGAGAGAAAGAGCCTTACAGGTTCTAGGGGAAGTTGGTGCACACTCTCAGTGTTGTCACCCTTGTCAGGGGGAAAAAAAATCACACCTCTGGTCTGCCCCAGTGGCAGTGATACTGCTGCCTGCAGCGCTGCTCCTATCAAAGAGCAGAACTTTTTGTCTGGTTGTAGAGATGTTACAGATATCTTCACCGATCCAGAAGGCGCTGTTTACTAACTTCTTTACATGGAAAACTATAACTGTAGGATTGCGTTGTTGCTGACAAAGGCTGTGTTCATGTAAACATGGCAGAATGGAGACGGTGTGTGTGTTTCTGCTTCACAGACGGTGTTAAATCTACTTTAAACACCTGGGAATGACTGCCAGTGACTTAAAGCTTTATAAGAGACGTTCAAGGAATACCGCTTAATTTAGCTGTTTATCCCTCCTGAAAATTACAACCCAGTTATCATTCCTATTATTTGTCTTCAGAAATTGTCCGTAATGGGGCAAGTTACAGAATTTTTGGCACACTTGGTAAGATGGACAAAACAGTTATGTGTACCTGTGGTTAATTAGCTCATACTGAAAACTTGCTGTAAATACACCTCATCAGCGTATACACTGTGTAACTGTTGCAGTTGTTGGCACCCAGACCCAGTTTTCATTTCACAGTCAGTTTCAAGAGAGTCACACAACTGGGATGGCCAGAACAGACGTTTGATTCTGTGCTCATTGAACCGTTTTTGCGTGGCTTTAGAAGGATGTTTTGGATCATTGCCCTGCTGGAAGATCCGATCACAACACAACTGTAGCCTCTTGGCAGAAGCAACAACATTTTCATTAGAAATCTCTTGCTAGTTCATGTAGCCCACTGGGGCATGTACCACACCATCATTCCCAGGGCCTTTGGAGGAAAAACAAAGTCAGTACCAGTGAGGATTCAGGGTCTTTGTAGTATCCTCCTTTTTTAAGTTAAACTCACCTTGAGTGTTTGTTGCCCAAAAGTTTTTTGTCTCATCTGATAAAGACGAATTTGTAGGTTGTAAATTGAGGTATAATTGTAGATTTGGATATTTGATAAGGATAGTACAATCAGACCATTACTCATTATAAGACCATCAGTTTTTACTGTTTTTCTGCAGTTGATGCCTCTGGTTGTTTGAAATTCCTTTCTTCTGGTGTACGTCTGTCATTCTGTAGCCAGTGCCAGATTTATGAGGGTCAACACACTTTTGTCACTTCATTTGTATATTCTCTAATCTTCCCCATGTTGATAAATGGTCTTTTATATTTATACAGCAGTGAAACAGGAAGTCATGGGTGACTGCTTATTGAAAATAAAGTCAAATTAAAATAATTAACCATCAATCTTTTTAGCCATTTGTACCAGTAATTCTGGAGTGGATTGTATTATTACTATTTTTAAACCTCAGCTCAACCTCAACCCAAAGAGCTTCTCACCTCGGCCCTTATAGGAAGGACTTAACTAAAGCTGCTGCTTGGTGTACTGAACATGTCTAGTTATATATCTGGCAGTTTCGACCGTGTTCGGGCTTTTGGCTAGGTGTCTGTTTTAAACAAAAACTATAGCTTTTATATATATATATATATTTTTTTTTTTAAATAATGAAGAAAATATTTCCTTTTAGTTGCTGAGGTTATTGTTCTGATTAGGTGTAGGCACAGCATTAATTAACTGTGTAGGTGTGTGTGTGAGTGAAAAAGAGATATTCTGGAGATGCCCAGCTGTAGGATGTCCCTGGTGGCTGGATCATGGGCTGTGTTGTTTCTCTGAGCCTGGTCACCTCTGCGTAATCTGCTGTGTGTGGCTGGTCTCCACTTAACATGCTCATTAGTGGCAGCTCACAGTGAGCCCCAGCAGGCACCAGGTCTACACCCAAACACGCCAGAAGCCAGCATTTGTTCCTGGAGAAGGAATATGTGCTAATTTTAAAATGCAGGAATATCACAAACATATACACACACACAAACACTACATTAAAAAAAAGCAGTTTGGCATTTGTTATTAAATATTTATCAGCCTGACTGAGATTTATTATTTATTATATGTATGGAGTATTATTTCATATTTTCACAGTTTCATTAATTAATCAATAGCATTAATACAGAAAGAAAATGAATGCTTTTCTGTGAATGCAGGCAAATTAACGTCGACTTAACCAAGCTTTAGAAATAGAGTTTGGACAAATATCAAGCATCTTCTCTGGTTTTGAATTTTGACCTTCACGTCCTTATCTTGGTTTCACCACCTCCTCTCCTTCCTATCCCTTTGAAAACCGATAGTGCTTCCCTTTTATGTCAAGAGTAAATCAAGCCAAATGGAGCTCCCCTTTAGGCTTTGTTGAAATAACTGGAGTCGTCTTCCTCATCTGTACGTGGTACGGAAAGGTTCCTCTGCAGGAGATTAGACAGCAACCTGTTTTCACGGTGGAAAAGGAAAGTGTTCTCGAGCACCACAGTGACCCCTTGACATCATTTACTGTTGCGGATCTGTTTAAATAAAACGCTCCCAAAAAAGGGAAATGTCTGGAAGCTTTGATATCCTGTGATACCCACCTGGTGGGAGATGATATAAATATTCATTTATTGCTCCTAAATTATCCAGACACAATTAGACATGTCACGGCTTAAGGCTTCTTATTTACAGAGAAAACGGCTAAACATAATTTGCATATATAAAAATGAAAAAAAAAAAATAGCAAGAACAAGGCCCTGTTTTTTTGTCTTTTAATTAAAGCATTCATAAGCTGGGCTGGTATACAGTGTTTGACTTATAAATCTAATTTATATATTATTTAAAAAGAAGCCGACGTTTCTTAAACTTTCTGCTTGGCTTTGTACAGAAGAGGGATGGGCAGAATTTAAGCCGCTGCTGTGGTTCAGCTTGACTGGTTTTGCTGGTCATTTGTGACAAGAGAGGTGTCTCGTGATAGTTTCGGAGCAGTGCTTCACACATTACTGAAATGACCCCCCCTCACTCAGCCTCGCTCCCTCTGGTATTCCAGCGGCTCATGCTTTCTCTCTTGGCTAACTCATGTTTCATTCTTTGGCAATTTGCCCTAATGAAGTCCCAGCGGAGCCTTCAGACCTCTGTTCTTTTTCCATATTTAATCATGTTATTTTAATCTGGGAGATGAGCGTGTGTGTGTGTGTGCGCGCGTGTGTGTGTGTGTGTGTATGTGCGTGTGTGTGGGGGTCAATACAATTGTTAGGTAGCCATGAGCACAGATGAGAGGAAGAGGGAGGGTTCACTGGGGTTTCACCCACCAGGCTTCCACACCAGCCAGGCAATTAACTGTTCCCTTTTTGTTTATTAGCTTTATTTACTTTAAAACCTTAATGTTCTGGACATGTATTAATGTTTAAATTGGTGATCTCAGTAGCTTCTTTCTCTCTCTTTCATGCGTGCATGTATGGTAGCAGCATGCAAAAAATAACATGCGTAAATAAATAGATAAATAAATAAATATCTGGCCTCTCGATGGTCCTTTATTATATAAAATACTCCAGTGTAGTACAATAGCAGAGTCTGAGCCTGATGTATCTATCTCTCTATTGTTTTTGCTCTCATTTCCTCCTAGTTAACTGCATGTGTGCATGGCTCAGCATCCATGCTCTACCCCATGCACTGGCAACACATCTACATCCCTGTTCTTCCCCCACACCTGCTGGACTACTGCTGGTAAGATCATCTTGCTTGGTTGCTCTTCTCCTGCAACTGTCCACACACACACACACACACACACACGCTCACATGTATGCTTTTGCTTCGGCATCACGTATACACTCAGAAGATTTGGACCGTCCTGATCAACACTTTCATTACATGTCAGGTTCTTTCTCCTCTTTCCGTCTCGCCTTCTGGCTTTCTACCTACTGAGCTGAAAGGAGCTACAGGAGATGCGGCAGCGTCACTAGCCTAGTAGCCACATAACTCTATGGACCAAGTGCAGCAGCAGCTACGAAAACTGATCTAATTATGCAGCTCTGCTTCACTCCATCAGTCCACTCCAGCAAAAACTGAAAACGTGATGCACACCAATTACACTAATCACCTTCAGTGCTCAGAGTGGCCCTTCCTGGAAACAGTCAAAGGCACTAATACATTTAGCTTCCTAAAGCACATTTTGCCAGATTCAATCGCTTTTCTTGGGCGTACATTTTGATGCTTCTGTTCTTCTGTTGCCCAGATTTATTTTAGGTGTTTTTTTTTTATTTTTACTTTGTGATAAACCACAATACACTGTATGGCCAATAGTTTGTGGACACTCGCATGTGCTTTTTAAACACATCCTATTGTATTTTTTCGATTTTCTGTAGTAACCTCCGCTCTTTTGTGAAGACTTTCCAGTAGTTTTCGGAGTGTAGCTGTGGGGATCTTTATTCATTCAGCTACAAGGGCATTAGTGAGATCAGGTACTGATGATAGTGCACATTCGGCATTCCAGTGTTCAGCGGGGTTGAGGTCAGGACTCTGTGCAGGACACTTATCCTATATACACCATATCTTCATGGAGCGTTCTTTGTGCACAGGGTCATTGTCATGATGGAACAGATTTGAGCCTCTAAGTTCTAGTGAAGGGAAATTGTAAGTCTACAGCATATAAAGATATTCTATACAATTGTGTGCTTTCAGTAGTTTGGGGAAGAACCACATATGATGTGGTAACGGTCAGGTGTCCACATACTTTTGGCAATATAGTGTATAATAAAGTCCATACAATGTTTTGATCTCTTCCTTAGCATGACTGGTAGGAGTTTCTGTTGTTTTTTTTCTCCCTGTTCTATTATATTAGTTTTCCTAATGACTCTACCTTGCCTTGATTCCTAATAGTGCACCAATGCCATATCTGATTGGAGTTCATCTGAGCCTGTTAGAGGTAAGCAGCATTAATCTACTGTCAGTAGCTCCGTGTCTGTTCAGCCTCTCAGAATTACTCACTCAAAGGGACTGGGAGACTGGTCATTACACTGTATAATACAGTCGTGTGGCGCTTATCTTTACATCATTCTGTGTGTCACTACGTGTGTAAGACCCATCCAGTCATTCAGATCAAATCTGAGAAATTGTTTGAAGGCAGTATTTATACTGACAACTTGAAATGCAGCCATCTACAAAAATGTACAGCCTTTTATCTCGTGTGTGTGTGTGTGTGTGTGTGTGTGCGTGCGTGCGTGCGTGTGTGTGTGTGTGTGTCAGAGATATGAAAGAGTAGAACAGCAGAGAAACAAAGAGCCTGTGTGTTTGGATGTTGAGAGCTGGCATGCTGGTTGGTGGTGGACCTGTATACATATATATGTGTGTGTGTGTGTGTGTGTGTGTGTGTGTGTGTGTATGAGTGAATCTGATGCCTCTGACAGTTGCAGACACTGGCAGTATTTATCACACTTTCGCATTAGTGACAGTCCCCCTATCTGGCTGCACATAATTAGACCAAATCAGCACGCAGGCCTCCATAGCAGCAACTGTCAAAAGTGACAAACCAGAACTTTTTTTTTTAAACTCACTTGGATGTTTCCCCACCTGCACCAGCAGAATAATTGTGGGATTTGTCACCATCAGGATGCATGACTACCTTTGTGTGGATGCACAAAATGGTCCCATGGCTTAACTGGCTGAATGCAGCATTTTCTTTTTTTTTTTTTAAGCAAAGAGAAACACGTGTGATACTGAGGTGGCTTATTTTTTTTCCTTAGTGGTGTTTGATTTATTTCAATTACATATAAATTAGATATTAGTGGAGCGAATATTAAATATTCATAATCATGCAAGAATAATTCTGTGGCATATTGTGTCTTGATTTTTCTATCATCAATGTTAAGACTGACATATGTTTGTCATTTAGAGGAAAACAGAAAATAACACCCGCTGCCATGTTGATTGAAATGATTGTAATGCTTTGTAATGATGGTGTGCAAGTAAATGTGCGTTAGTTAGTAAAAAAAACCCACATTGGGCATGTGACTGTAGGTCTAATCAGCCTTACTGTATTTATTATACTGTTGTGTTTTAATGGAAACTCCTCTGATCTCTTCCACAGAGAGTAAAAAGCAGATCCCTGGAAGACGTGATCATTCTAAACGTGGATACAAACACACTGGAGAGTCCTGCCAACGACCTGCACAACCTGCCCAGTGACGTGGTGAATTTACACAAATGCTCACGCACATTTTCCAAACCATCCACAAACACAAACACACAAGCTCACAAAACTTAGCATTTTTTCTTGGTGACTTTTATCTTGACGCCCCCATGTGTATCTTTTATACATTCTTTCCTTCTGTCTTTCACAACCTCTCAAGTGCTTGAACAAATATACACACACAGACACAGACCAGCGGAAAAACGGTCTCTTCCCTTGTCATTATTAGTGCTGCAATATTTAGGCAAGCTCACCTCATCACGTTTAAAGGCCAGTCTTCTTGACTGGCTATGAGAAGTTGGCAAATGTGCAGCTGCAGCCTTCATGCATTCTTTCTTTGTTTTCTTTCTTTTTTTTTTTTTAATCATTATATTTCCAAGGCGTGCCTTTCTGCCCACCCAGTGGCACCTCTCGCTGCAAGAGAAGATTGCTGGATTTTTCTGAAGATACAGAGAAGAAGGGGGCCAATTATCAGTCTCCGTTTCCCTGCCACCTGCCACTGCTTTCTCTCCTTAATTAACGGTGTGGTGACACCGGTCAGTAGTACAGGAAGCCGTGTCTACCGGCAGGGTCAGAAATAGTCACTCATCAATTATTTTGAATATTCAGGGGTTTGTTTTGTTACCCTTCTCTACAATCCCCCCTCCTTCCTCCCTTTTCTCTTGCTCACTTTGCAGAATTGGTCCTTTGTGAATCGGTGCTGTGTGTCGAAGCATGGCAGGAAAAAAAATCATTACAATTCTGCAATTGGCATTTCATTTGTAAATTAAATTGGAATTGTGTCATATAAAAGAGTCAGGTCTTTGAACCTGACAAAGGAAGACGAAGGCTTTATAGTATGATAAATGAAGTGCTGGAGCCATGTTTGCTTTGATCTTCTTGCATGATTTTTCATTGACTAATGATGGAGCATGCACCCTGAATCATGTTAAATTATCCCACCTGAAATGTAAATGTCACCTGTCGTAATGTTTTGCAACACAAAATGATTTCTGTTTCTCTTCTTGGCTACCTTACCTGTGGGGATATTAAAATTCATAAGAATAGGAATAAGCTGTAATTGAGCAGAGCTGAAGTCTGAAGTCTCATTTCTCTGCTTTTGTTCATTTGTTAGTTCAAGCGCCTGTCATATAGCATTTTCTACAACATAGTGGCCTACAGATTCGATACTTTAAATGTGATTGCAACGCTGAAAACTAACAAGTGAGGATTCATGTATTGGTTTCAGCCCACAGACACTGAGGTGTGTACAGGCTTCCAGTTTACTTTATGCTTTTTATTCAAGAATGTTTTAAAAGAAATTCCGTATCTTTTAGCACTAAAAGGAAATTAACCCCTGAGCGTTTCTCTTTTTTTTTTAAGACTGATTTAAGCCAAACTTTATGACATTCATATAATTATAGGTATGAAGCCTACTCGGCCATGTGGACTTGATTATCGGGTGAGTCTGACCATTGGTCCAGCTCTCAGTCAGGTCAAAGGTGACAGTTGTCCTGAATTATCTGGCTTTTTTTTCCAGACATGACCCGATGCCGAGCTCTTTGCTCTCCGTGGCATAATGGCCATTTCCTTCAATTTTACACATAATATTTTAGATTTATTGACTATTAGAAATGCTACCATGCCGGTAGAAATGCTGTTCCATGCAGATTTACAAATAGAGAGAATAAGTGCTGTGGCAGCAAGCTTTAAAATGAAAAAAAAAAAGTAACAGAATTGAAACTTCAGTGTTAAATCTATAATCTATATAAATGTTCACAAGTAGAGTTTTAAGAATGTTAATCTTAACCTTAAAATATACAGAAATTCATTAACCTTTTCTTTCAGATTTCTTTTCTTCAAGATTTATTTGACAAGTTTTTTGTTTGCACATTTGTGATCCTTTGTTATTCTTTAATATAATATGCAATAATTATTCTCATTTATATTATCCTTCTAATACACAGTGATATCGCCTATTGGTCCTGTTCTCTACTTTTACCTTCACATTACTACTGTTAGTACCTTTGTGTCATTTTTACAGACCCCTCCATATTATAGTTAAGATTTTTTTTTAAAAATATTGTTTATGAAGCGACTGTAAAAATGAGCTTTATCAAAATGAAAAATCCTCAGTAACACTTTTCCCCACCTAACAATGATGAAACTGCCATCCTGTCTTTTTCAGTTATAAATGGAGTTTGGTAAAAGTGAGAGGGTGTTTACTCTGCAGTCTGAAAACAGGAAATTAGGAATGTGTTATGGGGTCAAGCAGCTAGGAATTGAATGTGAGCATCGTTTGATCTTTTGTCTGCCATTTGCATGTAAAAGCCACAAACAGACATCTCTCTCTAAATAGTTTTGATTTTTATTAAAATCAGTAGGAGCTGTTTTTGTTTTTGTTTGCTTGTGCACTTTTTTGCATTTACTTCTCCTATGACGTTCTGTTCTCCATCTTGTAGTCTATCTTATACTCGTATCCTTACTGGGTTTGGTCATTTGTGAAAATTGGCACCAAGTGGAAGTTGGTGAGCGAATCACACAATGAACAGCATCAAGCATCTCAGCATATCAGGGAGAAAATATGAAAAATGCTGAACTGTTTTTACTTTTGAAAATATTTAGCATTTAATCTCCATTTACTGAAGCACTTTGTGCATAGACGAGTTAAACATGTCCTTCTGTTAAAGATCTCACATTGTCTCAGTCTCACATTGTCCAAAGGGTGTCGTGTGTGTGTGTGTGTGTGTGTGTGTGTGTGTGTGTGTGTGTGTGCGCGCGTTGGCACGAGAGTGTGTATACTACTTCATCTTGCTGCACATCAAAAGAAAGAAGCAGATTTTCATAACTATTCCTTTTTCTTTGTAGTTTTCTTAATTGCATCCCCACGGCTTTCTACTCATGACCAGAATCCCTCACAAAACACCTTCCACCCCACCCCCACCCCCCACTCCACCACTGACT
>JAOVVH010000004.1:24883245-24893716 GCA_028566435.1 Scorpiodoras heckelii
TGTGTGTGTGTGTGTGTGTGTGTGTGTGTGTGTGTGTGTGTGTGTGTGTGTGTGTGTGTGTGTGTGTGTGCATGTATCTTTGGGTCTGTGTGTCTGCCTGTCTGTGTGCTGTTGTGTGTGTGTGTGTGTGTGTGTCTGTGCGTGATCTGTGTGTCTGTGTGTGTGTGTGTGTGTGTGTGTGCGTGTGTGTGTATCTTTGGGCCTGTGTGTGTGTGTGTGTGTGTGTGTGTGTGTGTGTGTGTGTTATTACCTTACCAGAGACTGTAGGACGGTGTGTCTTCAGGTGTCCTTTCGAAGTGATTGTGTTTTTTGTGCTTTTCTTGAACCCACAAAGCTCCATCCTGGGATTTCTTCCCACCTGACAGACCGCTGGTGAAGACGAGGCGCTTGTCATATGAGACTCCAGCTAATTGTGTTGTTTGGATTTTTAAGCTAGCTACCGTTATTAGGAAAAAATCATCCAGTCAGAAAGATGTATGGAGGCAGTTAGGCTGAGGTCCAAATTGCCCTGTGCTCCCTAGACAGGTGCAGTAGAGAGTGTGAGTTAGTGTTCTGTACGCCTGACGTCGTGCGCTCTGTGCTCAGCATGTAGTGGTTTGGAATTCAGCCTTATTTATGAATCTCTACCTGCACTTGCAGATTTACACGTGTAAAAAGGAAAACAATCAGTACTTTCTTTGAGATGGATACTGTGATCTAGGTTGTCTGGTGTGTGTGTGTGTGTGTGTGTGTGTGTGTGTGTGTGTGTGTGTGTGTGTGTGTGTGCACGCGTGTGTGTGTGTGGGACCGAGAGGCTCAGTGATGTGTTGCCAAGCTCAGACACCGAATTCAGCACAGAAGATGACCTCAATTCCTGCCACTCTCCTTTCACACTCGGAAATTACTGATGAGATTTTATACTGCCAGTATTGAGGGCGGTGCTTTTAATGTATTATTAAGTGAATTCTCTTAAGTAGGTCTCTTGAAGAAGGCAGGAAATTAATGTCAGAAGGCAGAGTTGTACTGCTTTGAAAGTATGATGTCTAGACTGGTGGATGTTAATGTTTGCACTTGTGTCACCATTAGGATTATATTTGTGGTGTTGATGGTGGTATTTACACTACAGGGTTGTAAGACAACCACCTTGTCTGTGTCCATTTAGTTCTTTGTATCTGTTTTCGTGTTCGAATAAAATGGGTGGAAATAAGGGTGGTCCATACCAGAGGTTTTTTTTTTATATGTTACAGTGTCCTGAGAATACAGGGCTACTGGAAAAATTTACAACTTATGATATCAAATAACAATTTGCAAAATGTAACTTTATTGAACTGCTGTACCAGATGCTTTATAGATCTTTCTGGCAGTCTTTCCCCCTTCATGCTCAAAGCAGTGATGTTTTTTCAGTGAAGAAACTGTTATTTAGGCTACAGTTAACAGAAATAGCCATCTAACAATATTTTACCAGATTTACTTCAGTTCTTGGGTTTGTTCCATTGACAAGGATCAGAAAAGTTCACTAGACATGCTTTTAAAATCTACTGTAATGTTGGAACTCATTCTCAGTGTTTCTGCAAGTCAGAATCCTTTAAGCGACATTTCATCACAATTTTGTATGATTTTTCAAAAAGGGTTTCTTTTAATAAAAAGAAACCAAATAGTAGTAATCTCCTGTGTATCATGTGCATCATGTTAATCCACTTCTATTTACTGTGAGTAGTGTTGCCAGGTTCTTCTTATAATGTGTGTTTATTTCAGATATGTAGCACAAATCCGAATGTGAACTTAGAAAAAAGTGTTTAGTGTTTTTGTACTTTTTCAAGGCTTCTTGTGCTGTTTTTTGAGATGAAGTTGGGTCTAATTTTGATAAAACTGGGCTACTTTCCCCTTGAATGTCAGCAAGCTGTTCTTTAAAGCTCAATATTACATTTTTTAAAAGTTGCACAGCTTTTTTTGGTTCCCGTTTGCAGCATCCCAATGCACACATCTGGTACAGAGGTGTTCAGTCCGATTGAGGGATTAATATTCAGTTATTTGCCTGTTATACTGTTATTGGTCATATTTAAGCTTTGAATATACACCTAAATAAGCTTAGAATATAAGTTTGTAGTTAAACATGTAGGTGACATTGAATTAATGCAGTTTATTGTTCATTTTAATTATGTACTGTGTGAAGTCTTAGGCACCCTGTTTTCTGTAGTGAGTATGTTGGACAATTGGAACAATTGTTCTTCTGGAGACTTTGACTTCAGTCTTAATTTTTTTGCATGCAAAACCCATCAGCCTTCATTATATTGGCAGAATGTGGCCAATTCTTAGTGATTGTATCAGTGTTTGCTGTGTTGTGGTTTTTGTGATGGTATGTGGGATTGATATTAACTTGCAGACTTTAATTGCTGCAAAGTGCTACACACACATTTGCTCTGAACATCACGAAGATGTAGTTTTGCAAGGGGCTTGAAGTACTGTTCTGGGCTCCTCAGACCCTCCTTAGTGCTTCCTCTTCCCTACTCTTCCTCACACTACCCTCATTGGTGTCACTGCTGGCTGTTTTAACAGTAACATGTCTGAGCATTGAATGTATTTTACATTTTAACATTCTATTACTAGAAGCACTTTGTGGGAGATGTCACTATATAACCTGTTTTTTTGTTGTTGTTGTTGTTTTTAAATCGAGGTCAGTTAAAATAACCCTCTGTGTCTGTGATTTAAGAAGGAAATGGCCATTAGTGGGGCTGTGGCACATAAACTTGCTTTTGCAATTGATTGTCCAAGTAGTTCTCTTCATGTTTGCCATTGTAGAGGCCCTCCCTTCAAGTTTATGAAAAAAATAAAATAAAATTCAAAAAGTAAGAGTTTTTGATTCAAGTCATACTGTGGTATGATTAAAATGGAAATTTATTTCCTTTTTGTGCAGAGTTTTGAAGGCAAGACTTTTTTCATCCCATCATCATACAGAGACACAATTACCAGCTGTCTTTAAACACTGTAAGAAAACTTCCCTCGTGATTATTAATACCAGGATGGGAACTACTATATATTTCTCTTAAACTGTCATATGGACTGACAAAATGTGATCAGTGCTCAGACCTGGTCTGGACCTCGCACCCAAGCTCATCACTGATCACTGACTTCTTTCACCCTTTTAATTAGCTTGGCTATTTGCTGTGCCTGCATTGTGTGTGTGTATGTGTGTGTATGTGTGTGTGTGTGTGTGTGTGTGTGTGTGTGTGTGTGTGTGTGTGTGTGTGTGTGTGTGGTTCTGGGGGTAGGTGTGAGTATTGAATAAGCAGTACAAAAAGGTGTAGAGCCAGAGGTCTTCCAATTAGGGCCTTTCAGAGCGAAGCCTGACCCCCTGCCACCCTCATCCTTCCTCGCTCAGCTCTACAGTAACGGGACCCTGGGGACTTTACACCCCCACACAAGGGATGTCATATCCGGCACTGCAAGTGTGTTCTTGTGTATAACACAGTGCTGTTGACACAAAGGCCCTCAGCATGATCAATGGCTAAATCAATCAGCAGTGCAGTTCAGTCATTATCTTCAAAGAAAGTCAACACTATGACTGGCTGAAGTGTCTCGCATGTCTAATACATTTTCTAGTAGAGTAGAGGCATTATTTACAAAAGAAGTCTATGATTATTCATTGATTCACCTTTTAATTGTAGTGTCTTTAGTTTCTTACATTCGATATGCATCATATAGCTACAGAAGTATTCCAATGGGATGAGCTGCCTGCATATATCCATATAAAACCAGGGTATCCTGCATTTGCCTAGTTAATATGGTCAGCAGGAATGAATAGCATTAGCAATCTGAATTGCTGAGACTGCTGAAGGAGGTGGTGGCACGAAGGTTTCCCGGCCGAGTCTGCATTCCAGCGAAAGGCATTCTGGGGGTCGGTGGCATGGCCTGGAGCCCTGCGTAACTGATTGCTGCTCATCTGCATGGTCCTGCTTCTCCTGAATGAAACGTGTGAGTGTGATGGCTATGAATATGGCACATAGCCTCTGGGGAAGGACACACACACACACACACACACACATACGTATACAACCACACACACTGGATGAGAAGGGCAGATGTATCCCCCTCAGCCAAAGCCAGTTGAGCAGCTCTGCATATGAAAGAAAGCTCTGCTCAAGTTGTGTATAATTCATAGATGTCTCTGCTTGCAGCTCCTCGGCCTCCAACTTCATTTCCATATGGCTTTATGCAGTGACCAGATCATAGGAGTGCTGACACGTTTTAATGTGACCGATGATACCGTCCTCATCCTTGAATGTCCTGTTAAAATGAGACATGTTTGATCTCCAGCACATCTTCAACAAATCTATATTCAAACCATGAAAATAAGTTTTAATACTCTCTGCTCTGTCTTGTGTGTCCTATCGTGTCACATTGGAACAGCCCAGAGTGATGGCATTTTTTTATGCTGAAGAATTTTGTATTAACCAACAATTTAGTGTGACTCATCTACATCAGATCTGTATTCCAAATTTATCATTATCCTTCATGCTGCCCAATGCATATTTTTATGATTGAGTGTGTGTGAGAACTAGAACGCACTGTGACTCACTGTGAGTTTGGAGGACTGCCAGAGATGGGACAGATTTGTTGGTTGTCAAAAAACATCGACATACAAATAGAGAAAGAGCTCTTGGCTACTGGGCGGCTCCATGTGACCTGAGGACAAAACAACACATCTGCATGGCTACGGTGTGATGGATGCACTGCTTTTTAGTGGCTGGCAGAATTCTATACCCCTTATTGTTTCACTCATAACCAAACTGCCATCTACTGGGTGCTTCTAAAACATCACACACATGTCAAGTTAAAGAAGACTGGCTTTTAAAAAGGTGATGCTCCAAAATGCCTCCCTCTGATATTCTTAAAGGCGTCTTTCAGCATAAGCCAGTCGAAGCTTTGGCTGCGGCACGGCTCTGAAGGCACTGGGAGAGTTTGTTTGTGTTTTCCAGGCATGCCTTCCAAGCCTGCCAAGTGAATGAGATCAGTGGGCTGTTTAAAATCGGCATGTGAAACACATAACATGAGCCTTGCTATTATACTGGCAGGAAGAATCCGCTGGATTGGAAAGCCCTGCAATGTAGCCTCTAGAAATGCTGATGAAAACAACTGCTATTAACATAGTGATGAATTGTTGGTAGAATATTAAGACTCGATTCATTGTTCTGACAGTGCTCTAAATGCACAGAAATGAAGACATATGCATTCTGACACTTACACTATGCCATTAAACTGTTGACCATTGTGAGATTTTTACAGAAACTAGGTCCGGAGTGAGAAGACTTTATTCGTGTGACTGACTGTGCATTACTCAGCCTCAGCACAGCTCTCGATTTCCCAACTGGACCTGAATGAACAGTTATATATGCAGACACCAAGTTGTGGCAGCTCAATATGTCCTTTCTGATTTAGTGCATATATAACAAAGTCAAATAGGCACATGCCCATGCTTTCTTTTGTTTTGTTCCAAACTAGTGGTTTTGGCTAGGCTGAGTCTGATTGCTTAAACCATTTATTCTTTTATTTCATGTGCTGTGTCTTTTCTTGGCCTCTTTCAGTGCCGAATATAACTATGGAAAATATGAAAGGCAAAATGAGCAAGTATTATTTGTAAGCTTTATTTTTGTCTTTGTCCATGTCGTTGGTTTAGTGAAGCAGTAAGTTTAAGATTTCATGATTCAGTGACTTGTGCATTTTGGCTCCAGAAGAACTGCGTGATCGTAGTGATGTTGTATATGATAATAAATTCGGCTGAATTCAGTAACTTGGTGTTTTTTGGGAGGCTGATAGGAAATGTTTGTCTACAGTGTGCACTAACTTCATGTGTAAGGAGGTGTAGAGGTTTGTGTCTGACTCGTATTGCTGTCTTAGGAAAATACAAAAGGCATTGACACCACTGTGTTTACCTTGTTTTAATAAACAAATTAACTTAAGAAAAAGGGGGCTTGCACACCTCAAAATACAACTAAATGAGCTAAATGAATAAATGCAGTGACAAAATCCAAAACAAGCACATACTTAGCCTGAGTGGGTCTTGGGTAGTTTTATAATTGCGTCTACCAGGGACAGACCGACAACCTTCTACAGGAATGCTGGACAGCAGCTCTGCACTGAGTGGTTGAATTGCAAATTTGTGTCAGCATCTTTAATTACAGATTTCCAAAGCACACCGAGACCTTGGTCTAAGATCCAGCTTAAGGTTTTGCAGTCTTGAAGATTATTCAATAACTTTGCCATCTCTCATAAACACTCTGCAAACGAATGTCACTGTTTCACAGGTGCACCAAGTCAATTCACTCCAGGCCAGAGTGGCTCACGGTCCAAATTTACAGCCCTGGCAAGAATCCTTTAAAGCCTTTTGGAGAATTCGAGGTCTAAACTTCCCTGTAATCACTTTCATTATAGCTCCCAGCTACCAGTGAACAGGGTAATCAGAGCCCAACATATGTTCCTGTTTATTCAAAGGTTCTGAAGTAGCCGGCACACACGCTTCCTAGCTTTCTTTTTTTTGCACACGGTGCCGATTGACCCTTGTGGAAGGCTTATAGACTACAAGTCCACTTGACCTCTGCGACTGCTGCCTATGTACTTTAAAATGAGATGAATTGGCCATCATCTGGTCAAAGCCAATCAAATTTGTGAGCTGTCCCTCCCCCCCATATCCCACATCTGTCAAGGACCATGTTTCCTGTCTCCTACCCTGGACACTGTAAATGACCTCCAGTTTAGCAGTCTGCTTTGATAATGTGGCAAGCGGCCATTTATGGGCTGCGTTAGTGACTGTTCATAGATATGTGTGTGTGTGTGTGTGTGTGTGTGTGTGTGTGTGTGTGTGTGTGTGTGTGTGTGTGTGTTTAATGATGGTCTGCCAAGCTTGGAGCCACAGCATGGGGCCATGCCCTATAATTCTTCACTTCTTTAATTTGCCAATTAAAAGTGTTGCACAGGTGTGTTACAAAGCTCAGGGATTAGCCTTCCAAGTGGGCTTCACTGGACTGATGAATATATGTTGTCTCTTTCTAAGGGGACTAGTAAAAAAATAAACATGTAATACTTGGCCGGATGCTGGATGCTGAGCAAATGTGGGCTCAATAGTCCTTTCCTAATGGTTACATTTTTCATTTTTTTCTGTTTCAGTACCAGCATCAAAATTCCCATAGGTATACTGACTTTCCGGATTATCCCATTGACATGGGAGATGAACTGGACACAGCTAGCAAGTAAGGGAGTTAAATCAATCACCACTATGACAGTAAAGTGTTATTTGTACAAAACATTAGTTTTTTCTACAAATGTTCCTTGTGAATTTGGTGAGCTGGCTTTAAAGCAGTGTATTAACTCTTCAAATATCCTTAAGCTGTAGCAATACTGCCATCTGGTGTTCCTGTTTCTCTCTCATTGACCTCGTCTTTTCCGGAAAATTGGTATATTTCCTGATTGAAGAGGGGTGTGTGTGTGTGTGTGTGTGTGTGTGTGTGTGTGTGTGTGTGTGTGTGTGTGTGTGTGTGTTTGGCTGTAGAGTCTCCTCCGAGGACAGTGGGGAGGCTCCATTCTACATGGAGGACAGTGACGACTCATGTGAGTTGGAGCCTGAGGCAGGACAGACAGGCCAAATGAGTTTGCTGGATGAGATCCTAGATTCACTGAGCACCACCACGTTAGATCATGGCTCAAAGCTCTCCTCAGCCAAGAGCCTTGACTTCTTCAGGTCCATGGATGAGATTGACTGCAGTACCACGGTGAGGCAAGCTGGATCCTTGCATTTTTTTAATACAGTAACTCTTGGTGTTGGAATTCCCTATTGTATAATATCTTACAGTGTGTTTTTTTTAACTTCTGAACAAATTCATATATATAAAAAAAATGTTCAGTATTGACAAGTCATCTGATTTATGCATTTGCTCTAGAACATATCTCTAGCTAATAGTGGTACAGTTCAGGCTGGTGAAGTGGGCACAGCCACCAGTGGAGAACAGAGTGGCTGGAACCTGGGGCAGGATGACAGCGCCATCAACGGCAAGCACCTCCCTCCTTCTCCTCGTCGCCAGTGCAGCACACGCTCACTGCCAGCCACTTCTACCAAACCCATCAAGACCCTTGCAGACATGAGGAATTCTCTCGCAGAGCCTCCTACTCAGCCCCTGGCGCTCGACCTTGGTGCTCCTGGCCATCTAGATGTTCCCTCAGACCTGAAGCAGAGTCCAGATATCCAGGTGACACATGTATGCAGTGGCCTGAGGAGGAAAGTCCTGTCCAAAGAGACTCTGAAGCACTTCCAGGAGCGTTCACAGCAAGGAGGAAGCAGCAGGCAGCCCTCATTGCTTATTCCTTGGGAAATAGAGAATAAAGGAGAAGAGGAGGCCATGGTGGAGGAAAAAGGCTTGCTGGAGGAAATTGAGTGTCGGCTTAGTGCATCACAGAACTCTAACTTGTAACTCACGCCAGCCCTGGACAAATGTGTGAGCATCCTACTTTTTCCATTCCTATGTATACCCCGTTCTCCTTCTGTATCAGAGCTACTTTTTGTATTATTTGCCATCATTGAATTGTTTCATTAACAGGTGGTGGTATATGTGCTTGGTAAAATGATTAGTGTATCATAGGTGAGCCCAAGGGGCAGCACAGCAGCAGCACAGCAGGTTGCATTGCTGTCTCACAGCTCCAGGATCCCTGGTTCGATCCTGAGCTATGGTTACTGTCTGTGTGGAGTTCTGCATGTTCTCCCTGTGTCTGTGTGGCTTTCTTCTGGGTTTTCAAGTTTCTTCCAGTCTCCCAAAAAACATACCAGTAGCCTGACTGACTAAGATAAATTGTCCCTAGGTGTAAATGAGTGTGTGTGCGTGCACGTGGTGCCCAGGGATGGACTGGTGTCCCATCCAGGGTGTGTTTCTGGTTTAGGCTTCGGCTCAGCTGTGAACCAGATCAGAATAAAGTGCTGACTAGACGTGAGTGAGGTGATTCCAAGCAAGTGGTTTGCACTTCCAAACAGGTACATTAGTTAACCACTGTAACTAAATTTTTAGAGAAGAAGGTTCTGTCCACATTAATATATTTTTACAAAAGACTATTTTTTTAACTAAACAGTATGCCTTAATGTGATTCTGATTTGCTTCTGGTACTATGCAGTGTTCTTTACCTGTGAAGCTGGACTCATGCGACCTTAGATGTCTGTAGATGTAGGTCACTCTTATTCCTCCACGATGTGTTTCTTTGTGGTGTACATGTATACCTCAGAAAGAACAGCATGTTTCGTTACAAAGTAGGTAATGTAGGTGTGTTTCTTTTCCCAAGATGATTCTCAGGTTAGCGTTTTCTAAAAATATATTGTTTATATGTTGACCTTGGCTTTGCTGTGCAGTAGAGGCTATGGAGTTGCCTCTGAAGGACACGTCAGCCGAGCTGTAGATAAACACACAGGTACGGATTGTAGAAACAGGATCCTGGTTTCTTCATCACTGAGCCACAAAGTGTTTTACTACAAGACATGCTGAATCTTAGAGCAGGTGATGGAAATGGGAAATGTGGCTATTCAAGGGCCAGGATCTGACACGATGCTTTTTTAAAAAAGAATCATCGCTGTATATTTTATACGATTAGACACATGGGATGTTTTCAGCAGTGTATCTCAGCAGTGCAAGGGTAACCCCCAAACCCCCACCCCACCCACCAGTCCGGCCTTCGGGTATTCAAACCCAAAGCCCCGTATTTGATTGAGTCCCCCGTCGAAGCGTTAGATTCTGTCTGAA
Organism: Scorpiodoras heckelii; assembly: GCA_028566435.1. Lineage (NCBI taxonomy): Eukaryota > Metazoa > Chordata > Actinopteri > Siluriformes > Doradidae > Scorpiodoras > Scorpiodoras heckelii. The sequence continues at coordinate 24,892,995 of JAOVVH010000004.1, forward strand.
TAGTTTTAATTTTTGAGTAATGAAGTATTCTTCTTTTTTATGACCCTGTTCATGTTGAAGTGGTATTAACCAATCAACGGGCCTCAGTGATCAATCTTTTAGTAACACTGTGTGTAAGTGTTTGCGTTTACCAAATCAAACTGAACATTTCCAGTGAATTTACAAACATTTTGGCGATGCTCATTTTCCTTGTACTTGCATTTGTATGTTGAAAGCCAGTCATCCAAAAATGATCAGGCACATTCACAGCACAGTTGATTACGCATGTAGTGATGTGCACAAGAGTCCATAAAAGTTGAAGTGCACAGACAGCTGGCAGTGCGGAATGAACAATCAGGATAAAGCCTGAACAACAGAAGTGGGCGTTCTCTTTACTCACTTCTATACCAATAAAATATTTAATAATATACACTGAAGTGGCAGAAAAACTGGTACTAGAGCCTATGCAAAATACATAGCAATTCCACCAGTGTGTATATAAAGTGATAGACATCTGTGGAAACTTCTAGAGCTGTTTCCGCTGTGAGAATGGCAAGTTTTCATGACTTTGCGATTTTCAATGTGGTTTAATAGTTGGAGCTCCTGTGGAGGACCTAGCGAGTATTAACTGCTATACCAGTTTTTCTGGTACTTCAGTGTATACCCATCAGGCATAACCTTATGACCACCTCCTTTTCTCTATACTCATTGTCCATTTTCTCAGTTCCACTTACCATATAGCT
>JAOVVH010000004.1:25034416-25044958 GCA_028566435.1 Scorpiodoras heckelii
TAATAATAATAATAATAATAATAATAATAATAATAATAATAATAATAATAATAATAATAATAATAATAATAACAACACATGGTTCATTCCTCAAGACATGATAGTCTGATGTCATTTCCGCAAAGGATAATCACCGCTCATGCCGAATGTCTGCTGCGCCCACTACCAGAAACAATGACTGAAATTTCTCATGTTCATTTCAGCCAAGGTTCCCAGCGGAGTGTGTAGCAGTGTGATGGGAAATGGCACTGCTGCACCACCTGAAATCACAACACTTTATATTGCCTTCAGTTTTCTCTGTGTGCTTTGAATCTCACATTTAGGTACAAATGAGAAGTGTTCAGGCCTGGATCACAGGTCCTGTAAAGTTTTAATGCCTTGAGTTAGAGAAGTGCACCAAGAAGGATATGAACATAAACATTTTACTCAGACTGAAATGCTAGTAAGCTTTGTACAACAGCTAATAGACATTTTCTTAACTCATTAATATAAAAAAAATATTCAGATTTTTATTACTCAAAATGATCGGGAAAAACATATTCAGGTTTGGGCCTGTTCCATCAGACAGCTGATTTCAGAGATTATTTTTAAAAGGCTACAACATTCATCAGTGTTTTTTTCTGTTCTTTTTTTGTTGAGATGATTTTACATTTTTTATGCTTAATTTATGATTAAGGTTTACAGAGATATACCAGAGGCAAGCTGTAGTGATTAAAATGTCAAATAATCTTGAGAGCAGCAGAAATCAGAATACTACTTTGTTAAATTACAAGTGATTTGGAGGTGCTTTATATGTTGTTATCCTAAAAACAGACATGAATGTGGACACTATGAAAAAAGGGTTAATTATATTGGCTGCCCCATTAGACAGCAATGAATCTACATGTATAATATGGTTAACATCATATAGGAGTAATAATTTTAAAAACAACAGGCTGCAGGAAAATAAAATCTAAAAGACTGCACTATGAATCTGTAAAATTCCTTACAGTGCTTACCTGAGCTTATATGCTGTATGCTGAAGAACAATCATAAACTTCAGAATGTTGGAACATGGAGATCCCAAGAAAATCATTTAAACCCTGGTGTTTTGTCTGTAGTTTATCAATCTATTTAAAATTGTGTCAGAACAGCAATGGTGAGGAGACAGAACACACCTTGTGCTCAGTCAACTTCTAAACTTCACTTTAATTCAGGTGACTGGCTCCCCCCCCACACACACACATCAGCCTTGGGCACATCTTCAGGAAAAACCGGTAGAGGTGCTCACCAGGGTGTGTCAGCTAAGTTCATAAAACTTCAGAAAGGTTGGGAATTGTGTGTGTGTGTAAAAAACAATACTAAGCAACTAAAAGTTATAGTCTGATCTTTGCAAAACATACACTATGACTGGCCCTATTGAAGGTAATGCCTGTGTAATAATGTGGCCAGATTATTTTAGACATTCAAATTTTTTAGCTGTGTACATTTTTTTGGGAAAGTAATTACTTTGTGCAATAATGCACATTTTCTCACTCTTTAATTCAACTCTATAATTATTTCTGCATTTCCCCCGAAAGTCCATTTTTCAGAGCTCATTTCCTAAGTTGGTGATTTGCTGTTTATTATCAACTTAAACACATACAGCACTCTCATATAAAGGCCGTTGTGCCCCAGGCACTCTTCCCCAAGTAGGAATGACATCGAACAGGTTTGATAGTGACAGGCACAAAATTTCACATGCACAGACTGAGAGTAAAACCCTGCCAAGTAGTCAAGTAGCTAAAGATAGTGTAAAATTAAAACATAGTTGTGTGACATGAGGGTAGGGCCTGTGCACTGACCTTTAAATTGACCTCCTTTCCTATTTTGTCTATATGAAAATGTTTGCTTATTTCTTAGCATTAAGCATGTGCAAATTTCAGAATGTAGCTGCTTAATTTAATTCAATTCAATTCACTTTTATTTCTAAAGCACTTTTAACAGTAGACATTGTCCCAAAGCAACTTTACAGCAGAAGCTAGGGGGCAAGCTGGGGGCAAGGAAAACTTCCTCAGATGTTAAGAGGAAGAAACCTTGAGAGGAACCAGACTGAACCCATTTTCATTTGGGTGACACGGGACACAGATTCTCAATCACGGGACGAAGATTCTCAATTCAGAAGCCTAGGCTTCTACTGGACCATTCTAAGACATGTAGGTTCTTGGTTTTGAACCATTTCATTGTAGCCTTGGCAGCATGCTTAAGATGACTATTCTGTTGGTAGGTAAATCTTTGATGTCTCTTGCAGACTGGAACAGGATCTAGGGAGATCTAGGGATTTCTTCTAGGATTGCCCCATTTGGCTCCATCCAATGTAGGCCAAAATGTTACATTTTAATTTCTTCAGACAACATTTTCTCCCCATGTTTGCTGAGTCTCCAACATGCATTTTGGCAAACTCTAAATATGGCACTCCATGCTTCAATAAAGCCTTGTGGTTGTCCTGTGAGCAGCTTCTCCAATTCTGACTAATGTCCTCCTTACGAGTCCCCAGATTTTAATGGATGACCTACTCTAGGTGATGTGGTTGTGCTTCTTTCCATTTTCATGCCTCTGCCACTAGATGTTGAGGTGAGCACTAGGTGAATAATCTCTCATTCCTCTGTGTCTAAATCCAAAATACTTGTATAACTTTCAAGAATATAGGATTGAACTGGAATTATCTTTGAATGCAGCAAATGAATGCTTTAGATGTTGGAATTAATTCAAACATTCTCTCGGTCACAGCAAGTTCAAATGTCTAAAATTGTTTTTTTTTCAATACCTCCCTTCCTGCTTCAAGTATATTTTTGAGGGTATTTGAGATACACAAATTAGAACATGAAGGACTGAAATCACCACTCCATTTCACACATGTACATAATGAGGTTCCATTTCACATCTGGTATTAACATCTGTCTCAAATGATCTGTTCAGAAGTGGACAGCCAAAAGCATAGCCAACACTTTGAATGCATTTCCAAAGACCACTTGTGGTCAGCTTTCAAACATCATTTTTGCTGGAGGAAGGATGCTGCACACATTTATTATGTCAGTTTACACCCATATGCTGTCCTCTTACAATCAGATTTGCCAGGTCTGAATGAGGCATTAATGGTCACCTTTTGCTTTGCTGCTCATTAGTGTGAACTCACTGCTTCTCCTGAAAGCATGTAGATAATATATTCTGTCTATGTCTGTGTGAGATTACTGGAGGATTCTTAAAAAGGGACAAGATGTTCATGGACAATTTTGAAGTTTTACAGTATAAAATGTCGCCTTTTTTCTCAGCAGCGATATGTAAACAACAGTGAAATTCTCCATCTTGGGGATTGCAATCAGGTAATAAGCAAATGACAGAAGAGGATGCGGAAACAGGACATACCAAAACAAACATAAGCACATGGCCCTTGGGAACTGTGATCCACAACCATTCTTCTACAGTAACTGATTTATCCTGGTCACGGGACATCAGTCCATCCATTTAGAACAGCAAATCCTCCTCGGGGCATGTTTCTTAAGAGGTAGAAGGAAATGCAGACCCTAAATGAAAGTGAAAGAATGAAAGTGAAGTATTGACCTACTGTGCTTGCACACGGAGAAAGTTTCCTCCACATTTAAAGCATCCATAAGAGGGCCTGGATTGCAGTCTCCATTCTAGTTCATCCCAAATGTGTCCAATGCAGTTGAGATCAGGGTTCTGTGTGGGCCAGTCAAGTTCTTCAACACCAAACTCACCCATCTGTGCCTTTATGGACCTGATTTGTGCACTGGGGCACAGTCATGCAGGAGCAGATAAGGGTCTTCCCCAAACTGTTTCCACAAAGTTGAAAGCATACAATTGTCCAAAATATTGTGGTATGCTGAAGCATTAAGACTTCCCTTCACTGGAACTAAAGGGCCTTGGGAACCCCTGAAAAACAACCCCATAGCATTATCCCACCTCCACCAAACTTTACCATAATGAAGTCAGGCAGGTGATGTTCTCCTGGCATTCGCCAAAGCCTGACTCATCAAGCCTGACCGTTTCCACTGCTCCAGAGTTCACTCTAAACACTCCAGAGTTCACTCTAAACACACCAGAGTCCACTGCTAAACACTTCCACATTTCAATAATAGCACTCACAGTTGATTGTGGAATTTCTAGGAGGAAAAAAATTTCACAAACTAACTTGTCGCAATGGTGGCATCCTATTACAGAACCACACTCAAATTCAGTGAGCTCTTTAGAATGACTCATTTTTTTCACAAATGTTTGTAAAGGCAGACTGCATGGCTCGGTGCTTGATTTTATACACCTGTAGCAATGTGACTCCATGAAACACCTGAATTCATTGATTAAGGGGTGTGTCCAAATACTTTTGTCTGCATAGTGTATGTATTCACAGCGATTTCTGGTTTGGTTAGTGCTCTGCCTCTGCTCTGTCATTATCTACATAGATGGTAGTCATGGGTGTCGCTTGTGTAATTGGATATATATAGCCCTTGTCAAAGTTTACACCTTTGTATTGACTTTATCTCGCTGATGATTATCATTTTAATTCAATTAAATTCAATTTTATTTCTAAAGTGCCCCAAAGCAGCTTTACAAAGACATAAAATTCAGACATAACTTTTTAATTTTTATAAATGTTATCCCTATTGAGCAAGCCAGGGGTAAATAGTAGCAAGGAAAAATTTCCTGAGATGACAAGAAGAAGAAACCTTGAGAGGAACCAGACTCAAAAGGGAACCCATCCTCATTTGGATGACGTCAAAGCAATGCAAAATGCAGTGCAATATTAAATAATCCTGTCTAAAACTGTGTGCTATGTAGTAAAATGTGTAGTTGTGTAATCATTTGTTCAATTAATTAATTAAAGTTTTAACATGATGTCTAACTGTCCACTGATTGAGATTTGACTGAAGGAGAGTGCCTTTACCTAAGAAGATAGTTAGTGATGAAATGCTTGACTAACAAATAGGTTTTTAGCCTAAAACTAAAGACTGAGACTGTGTCTGAGTCCCAAACACTAATTGGAAGGCTGTTTCATAACTGTGGTGCTTTAAAAGAGAAAGCTCTGCCCCCTGCTGTAGACTTCATTATTTGAGGTTCCAACAGAGATTCTGTAACAGACTAAAAGTTCACTCTGCTACTGGGGTGCGAGACCATTCAGTGCTTTATTGGTGATACATTGTGGATAAGATAGGGGTGATGTGCTCATATCTTCTGATCCTAGTAATTACTCTAAACTTTCTAGAACCAGAGCTGCATCCTGAAGTAACTGGAGTTTGTTTATGCTCTTACTGGAACATCCAGACAGCAAGACATAATCCAACCTAGAGGTAACAAAAGCATGAGCTAATATTTCTGCATCATGCTGTGATATTATATTTATTATTTAAGCAATATTTCTGAGATGAAAGTATGCTACCCTTGTAATATTATCTGCATGAGCTTCAGATGAAAGACTGCAGTCAACAATCACACCAAGATCTTTTACTGCTGTAATCAGAAATCTTACTTCTAGCTGCCTGTGGTCCAAGTACAAGTCCTTTTGTCTTATCATTATTTAGTAGAGGAAATCAGCAATCCAATCAAACTTGACAATTCTGGGAGATTATCGATAAAGCATACTTTATGACTAAGAAAAATTTTAAATGAGATAAGATAGTGATCTGAGACAGTTTCAGACTGTGGAGGTGTAACTACAATTTGTATTGTTAATATTAGATCAAGTGTGTGACCACCATTGTGAGTGGGTCCTGTTACATTCTGATTTACTCCTACTGAGTCTGGAATGGACACAAACACTGCTCTCAGAGGGTCGTGTGGACCATCACCATGAATATTAAAGTCTCCAACTATTAATGGTTTGTCTAAAGAAACAACCAGGTTTGAGATGAAATCTGTAAATTCACAAAGAAATTCAGAATAGGGCCCTGGGAGTCTGTAGAGGAATCAACTGGGCCGATTTATTTTTTGTAGTTACGCATGTTATGTTAGTGTAGAGAACTTCAAACGCATTGAATATATGTCCATGTTCTTGTGTAACGCTTCGATTATCATTATAATTAACCGTGATGCCTCCTCTGTCAGTTAGACGAGGCTGATGTATGTAACTGTACTCCAGAGGATTCGCTTCTTTTAATGCTACATTTTCATTTGGTTTAATTTCTGTTAAACACAGTACATTAAACTCCTGATCAGTAATAGTTTCATTAAAAATAAGTGCTTTAGATGTGAGAGACCTACCATTTAACAGTTCTAGATTCAGATCAAAGGTGCTGGCTGTGCATTCAAGATGATCTAATTTTATGTAAACTAGGTTACTAAAACAAACTTTATGAGCATTACTACATTTTTCTTTAGCTCAGGGGAAGATAGTTTGTTCAAAGTATAGTTATAGTTTTGTTATGTTCTCACCACTGCCACTTATTTAACATGCCCAGTCTTATCTCATTTTAATAAACCTAGGGTGACCATAATTTTGTTTTTTTTAAAAAATCGGGGCAGACGGGTGCCCATGGGACTGCCGTGGCTAAAATGCCAGACTCAAAACACCTCTTATTTTAATACTTTAAATAATGACTCAGAACAGTGGGTTTTTCAACAAAAGAGAAGAAGGTTCCAAGCTTTATTGCAGGTTATGTCCAAAGCATACACCTGGGCATTGATTTGGATTCAAATGCATTGCAATGCAAAATACTGTGTTTAGAACTTTCATTCTTATACACTCACCATCCTTTTTTAATTAACACATGTCTAGTTGGCACCAGCGGCATGGTGGTGTAGTGGTCAGCACTGTGGCCTCAGAGCAAGACGATCCGGGTTCGATTGCCGGTCCGGGCCGTTCTGTGTGGAGTTTGCATGTTCTCCCCGTGCTTGTGTGGGTTTCCTCAGGGTACTCTGGTTTCCTCTCACATCATGCATGTTAGGTTGATCGGTCACTCTAAATTGCCCGTAGGTGTGAATGTGTGTGTGAGTGTGTGTTGCCCATGCAATGGACTGGCGAGCTGTCCATGGTGTACCCCACCCACTAGCGGGATAAAGATAATGGATGAATGAATGAATGAATGAATGAATAGTTGGCACCATTTTCTCAAAAATTAAACAGTTCCCTTTAAAAAAAAGTTGTTTTCCTCTGCTCTGCTCCTAGCGTCTGGAACTCTACAAACAAAGGCTATTTCTCACAGACACAAACTTTGCTTTCTTGGCCTATTCCCAACTGAGGAAAAAGCCCCTTAGCCTTAATTAACCTTGCCTGTTAATTCACCCATTTTCCAAATTATTTAAAAGTATAGCCATCAGTACGAATGGGGCTGGGCCAGGGGTAAGGTAGGTTTAAGACAGGATTTGTATAGATAGATGTCAAATGCCTCAAAAACCTTGCAGCCAAGCATGTAGGGGGGAAGGGATGGGACGCGTCCCTACCAATATCCAGTTGACAACTGAATTGTGCCTTGCAATAATTTTGATCAAAAATTAAAATACGACGGTCCGTCAGTGTCTAGTCAACGTATTAGTACACAAAGGTTTAACAGATTTCGTTCTCTACTATGAGCCCCTCCTCCTTAACACACATCACTAACACAATTGGCTTTGTCAATTCTTGCTCATGTGTGAGAGGCTGCGGTTGTAAGAAGCGCTCTGTCAGCTAGATGTACACACAGACTGAGAGAGACACCATGGACAGCAGTGTGCACAAAAATCACGTCTCGTATTGATTTTGTAAGGGGCAGTGCCTTTTATTTTTAAATGAAGTACAATTCCACAGGGTTGTTATATGGAACTGGTGGCAACCGTAAAAGTTATTGTGTGTGTGTTCATGCGTGTGTGCGTGTGCGTGTGTGTGTGTGTGTGTGTTTGACAAGTAGCCTATATTGGCTATGTGCTAAGTCTGGAGGGCAGCCAAAAAGAAAGGTGGACATTGGGAGCTACTTTAGAATAAGTCAAAGAAAAAAAAACAATTTTCAGTTGTAGAGTCAACGGTAATAAGAAAAATACCCAACAAGCCATAAACGTTTTTGCTCACTGTTCATATGGCATGCATCAGTGTGGTATTTTATAATTTGACAGGAGCAATCCGGTCAGGTAGTAATGAACATTACAAAATTCATTCATAAACATACTCTTGAATTCAGTATCGAATAAAACCCTAAATGTCAATCCCTGAATAGTTTTTCAGTTATGAATGTTTGCTTGTTTAGATGTTCTATCATGAAGTACAGAAAGCTAACTGTGGTGTTGTTGGTTAACATAATCAGCATAAACAAATAAATCAAATACAATTGTGTAATTATTGTCTCAGGAACATACTGACAGAAAAAAATTCTATAGGAGTGTTTTGGCTTATATATCTATAAGTAAAGGCTCTAGATGACATAAAATTGCAGTCAGAAGTCTATCACAAATGCAAAAAGCCTCAGCTTCCATGGCACCCTGTGGCTTACTTTTATGATCCCACCAATATCAAAATCAAACCTATGCCCTTGCCTGCAACTATGCTAATGATCAATATCCTATGAAATGATGAAATAATTCAATAGCCTTCAATGTCCAAATAATCTTATTCCTTTTGATTCATCTCCTTAAAATAAATTTTAAAAAATTTGCTTACCTTTTACCAACTTTTGTTTCTTTCCATGGCGATAAAATGAAATAAAATAAAATAAAAATACTTTCTTTGAGACATGAACATTTTTGCAAGACGTGTTTAAAGTTATGTTGTATAAAAGTCACATCTGTGTCCAAGGCAGATGATTTGGATGGACCATTGACTGTCCTCCTCTCACCAAAAAACTGACACACTAATGCCGATTTCTCCTTTACAAGCATCAGAAGGATTCTTAACCATTGTATACACTTATCTATTATACTTATTTATACTTTATTGTAGAATTGGACAGACTACAAAAATGAATTGATTGATTGATTGATTAATTAATTCCCTGTCTTTAGTATGTGGTAGAATATTATCCTGAGAATGTGATGTATAATATGATGGAACACAAAACCATAAAAAAATATATTTTTTAGTTCTTGTGCAGCCCTTGTGGCCCACACTTGTCTTTTAAATGAGCTATAAAAATAAAGGTGACTTGACTAGACTTATTATTTATTCCATCAAAGTTGTCTCAAGAGGGAGACAAACTCTCAGAAATAGAATGACTATTAACAATAAGCGTACGAGAGAAAATTCATGTAGGTTTCCATAAAGGTTTATTTAATTCAAAGACAAGCCATACAAAATAACCCTGCTCTACGCATTCATGTTTTTTTTTCCATGCAGAACAACTGGAACAACACCAGAACTTGACTTGCAAAATTAAAGAAACAACTTGGAACTTTTAACAGACTGCAGCATTGATTTATATTTTTTCTTTGAAAGGTCAAATTAACAATCAAATATAACTAAATCAATGAACCAGTGGAATCAGTGATTTGTCTGTGTCTGTGCAGGAACAAAAATGTAAACAGAAAATGGTACAATTTCCTAAACAAAACTCTTAAATATGAGTAACAGTATAAGTAATATGGCTAACAAAAATATCACAAAGCAAAAAAATTAAAATAAAAAAAAACAAAGACACAAACAAATAAATAACACTAACAAAGCAAATATATGTTATGTGATTTGCCATCTTATATAGGAATGGAAACCTCCATGGACAACAGAAAATTAATAATCATTTAAACCACATAACTCTTACAACACATATGGGTACATAAAATGAACAAACAAAAAAAACCCAACAATTTACTTACTTACAGTGACCTGGGGTATCTTAAACCATGCTTAAAAACACAGAAATAAATAAATAAAAAAAAACCATTTCCAGAAAAGTTTGGACACTTTCTAAAAATGTCTCCTATTGAAAATGTACACAGCAAATCCCCAGTCTTAAATGAACACCCAGAGAGTTGAATTAACACCATAAGGTGTTACCATAAGATTTGCTGTGTATGGAGCATCTTGAAGAGGAGAATCAGACAACAGAGACCACGGACTGTTGAGCAGCTCAAGTCTTGTACACAGCAAGAATGGGCAAAAAATTACACTTGTAAAACTGCAACAATTAGTATCTTCAGTTCAAAAAAGATGATGTGATATTTAACAAATAGAATAAAGAAAGGCTCAAATGAAGTAACAAATTGCAGATTTCAGTTTTTATTGCACTTCTAGCATGTGTCCAAACTTTTTTGGAAATGGAGTTTGTATTCTTCTTCTTTTTATTATTATTATTATAATTATTATTATTATTATTACGGACCATAAGTATGGATAAATACATTTAACTTATTATCAGTATTGTTGAGTATAGAAAATGTATATAATATTTAAAAATAAAAAAAATAGAAAATTTCTATCCAAAGAAAGTCATTCTGTCTTGTAAAGCAGACTGAAGTAGATCATGAGGATCCTTCACACCTATAGAGTGAAGCAGAAATCATCAATCAAATCGCTTTGAATCGAAAATCGATTTTGAATCGAATCGTGAGATAGTAAAAGATTCCCACCCCTAATACATACATACACACACATGTATATACATACATATA
>JAOVVH010000004.1:25154327-25165926 GCA_028566435.1 Scorpiodoras heckelii
TTGTAAAGCTGCTTTGGGACAATGTCCATTGTTAAAAGCGCTTTAGAAATAAAATTGAATTGAATTGAATTGAATGTGTAGTGAGGATTTAATACCAAAGTTGAGAGTTTTAATTAATTCTGACCTTGGACTTAAACAGGTTTCTTTTCTAATCTCATCTTGATTTAGGAGCAGTATAAAATTCAGTTCCACTGTCTGACAGTTTGATGTAACCACAATATGAATAAATATTTTAATACACCCAAAGAAACTACAGAATTCCATTTAAGGCATTAAAAAATAAACAGATAAATATGACACTATTAAATAAATAATATCATCATCCTGTTATTCACACAGAGGATATCAGAGGAGACTGCATCTTAATCTGTAACATGGTTATATTAAAGACCTTTTTGAAAATATAATAATGAATTAAAGTGAGCTGCAAGCGCAACAGATGAGTGCTCGGTCAGCTTATCCATCAAACTAATACTGACATTATTTTATTAATTCAGCAGCTCATAATAGCAAATTAAATGTATTATAAAATAGCCTACATGTCAAATGACTTTGATTTACTATCTTATGGCTACATTAAGTTCTGTTCATATTTAATTGTTGGTGCCTGATACATAAAATCAAATAATGAGGGTGGAAGCCATACTGGTAAATTTGTAATGGATATTGTGAACTAGGACTATGTATGCATCCATATATTGACAGATATAGGCTCAGAGGTTTCTTTCGAATGCTAATGTCTCATATATCATGTTACACTTTTTTTTCATTTTTAAAATGATCTCTTGCTTTTGCTATGACAGAAAGACTAAAATGTTACTTGTTTCTTCAGTCTGCATGTTTGAGCCCCGATTTTTGGAAGGCTTAAAGTCAAATATCTTTGAAGGTTGTAGATCAGCTTGCATAGGTTTATATGAGTATGAACATTTGTAATTACTTTTCCAATTTCTTCCTACTTAGTTCTGACAAGACAGAAGTACTTTAATAGGATCACTGGCAGCTAGAACTAAGTTTTCTGATTATTTAGTAACTCTGGATGGACTTTCAGTTTCATGTTCAACACTGAAAGATCTTGGTGTGTTTGTTGACTTCTTTAAAGCTCATGTAGTTTACTATTATTTATGTAGATTACTAAATTCATACAGGTTACTGATATATTACTAGGATAGCCTTTTCAATCTCAGAAACATTTATTGAAGAGCTATAATGTTGTTACCTGATACAGAAAAAGTAGTTCATTATTTTATTACCACTAGCTGGATGTTCCAGTAGGTGCATAAACCTGCTCCAGTTAGTCCACTTTATTCATGGGCATAGACAGCTATGATAAAATGCTGTGTCTTTAAGCTGTACCTACCCAGACCACCACTCAGGTTTGTTGATGGTGGAGCAGCAGGTTCCTACCTATAAGTTAGGCTGTCACAGTTAGACCTGCCAATGTCCCCACTTGCACTTTCTCATGATTTACACCCTTTTTGTTTGATAAGCCTTGTATTGCTCTGGCTCCTCTTACCCACAATCCTGCCTGATTCATTTCGATATTCTCCTTCAAGCTTCTGCACTTGTGACTCACTCTGATGCTGAGCAATCTAATGATTTTTTATGCCCATGCTTGTAGACTTGTACCTAAGAACCACTACAGAAATCATATAAGACTATACCAATCAGACATAAGACTAAAACCACTGACAGGTGAAGTGAATAATTGAAGTGATTATCACATTACAATGACATCTGTCAAGGGGTGGGATATATTAGGCAGTGAATAACAGTGAGGACTCAAAGTTGATGTGTTGGAAGTGAGAAAAATGGACAAACATAAAGAACTGAGTGACACTGACGGGGCCAAATTGTGTTGGCTATATAACTGGGTCAGAGCATCTCCAAAATAGCAGGTCTGGGGGTTTCCCAGTGTGCAGTGATTAATACCCACCGAAAGCGGGATTCACTATGGGAAGAAGGCAGTGTGATGCTCTGGCCAGTGTTCTCCTGGGAAACTTTGGGTCCTTTAAAATGTAACACTGACCTAAATTAATAGTATTTCCTAAAGACAGTGGAATTTTCAGTAGGATAAAAATGCAAAAATTATTCAGGAATGCATTAAGAAACATGACAAAGGGTTCAAGGTGTTGACTTGGCTTTCAAATTCCCCGGATGTTAATCCAATCAAACATCTGTGGAATGTACTGGACAAGCAAGCCTGATCTATGGAGGTCCGACTTACAATATTTAAATGATCTGCTGCCAACTTCTTGGTGCCAAATACCATAGCACCCCTTCAGAGCTTTTGTGGAGTCCATGCATTGATAGATCAGAGTTGTTTTAGTGGTACAAAGGGGACCAACACAATATTAGGCAGGTGGTTTTAATGTTATGGCTGATCGTGTGTATGCCGTTCATACAGAACATCATTTCTATTCTACACTTCTACACAATCACTGTTTGGTATAGTAGTATGCAGTTGTAGAATAATAATTGTTATTTATAATCCCACTATCCAGTGTCAGCCAATGGGGTTTGGGTGCCCTTTAATGTCTAATTTCTCTGAAGTTTTCTTCAAGTTGCCATATGGATTTTTCTTTGCCATTGTCACCTCTGGCTTGTTCATTCATCTGGTGTGTATGTATATAAACTATATAGACAAAAGTATTTGGACACCAACAGGCAATTTTATGACATTCCATTCTAAATCTATAGGTATTAATATGATAGGTATTAATAAGAGAGCCTGTCTCACAATCTCCATTCTAGTTCATCCCAAAGGTGTCCAGTGGGGTTGAGATCAGGGATCTGTGTGGGCCAGTCAACTTCTTCCACACCAAACTCACCCAGCTGTGCTTTCATGAACCGTGATTTGTGCACTGGGGCACAATGCAGGAACAGAAAAGGGCCTTCTCCAAACTGTTCCCCCAAAGTTAGAAACCTAAAATTGTCCAGAATGTCTTGGTATGCTGAAGCATTAAGATTTCCCTTCAGTGGAATGAAAAGACCTTAGGACACCTGAAAAACAACGCTATAGCATTATCCCTCCTCCTATCCCTATGTTCTCCTGGCATTCACCAAACCCAGACTCATCCATTAGACTGCCAGATAGAGAAGCGTGATTCATCACTCCACAGAACATGTTTCACCTGCTCCAGAGTCCAGTAGCTACGTGCTTTATACCACTCCATCCAACACTCCATCCATCCAGCATTGTGCTTGGTGATGTAAAGCTTGCATGCAGCTGCTCAGCCATGGAAATCCATGAGCCATGAAGCATCTGGTGCACAGCTTTTGTGCTGATGTTCAAGCCAGAGGAGGTTTGGAGCTCTGCAGTTACTGAGACAGCAGATTATTTTTGACTATAATACACTATGTGCCTCAGCACTCAGTGACCCGCTGTATAACTTTACGTGGTCTGGCATTTTGTGGCTGAGTTGTTGTGGTTCCTAAACTCTTCCATGATTCAATAATACCACACACAGTTGATTGTGGAGTATCTAGGAGGGAAGAAATTTCACAAACTGACTTGTTGCAACGTTGGCATCCTGTTACAGTACCATACTCGAATTCAGTGAGCTCCTTAGAGTGACCCATTCTTTCACACGTGTGTAAAGGCAGACTGCATGGCTAAGTGCTTGATTTGACACTCCCATTTGGCAATGGGACTCCATGAAACCTCAATTCAATGATAAAAATAAAAAAAAATAAAAAAAAATCAAGTGTTCCCCCATCAGTCTGCATTTAATACACCATGATGAGAATTTTAGAATTTTTGGCAAATTTTTGGCAAAGGAAAAGCTAACATTTTGCATGAACATCCATTTTCAGACCCTTGGCTATGAAATTTAGCTCTGGGGCCTCCCATTTCTCTTGATTGGAGTCTACCTGTGGTAAATTCAGTTGACTGGACATGATTTGGCAAGACACACCCCTGTCTATATAAGGTCTCACAGCTGATAATGCATATCAGAGCAAAAACCAAACCATGTGTGGCCAAAAGACACATGAAAGCCCACCTGTAGTTTGCAAAAAATGCACCTAAAGGACTCTCATACTGTGAGAAACAAGATTCTTTGGTCTGATGAAACCAAGACTGAACTTTTTGGCCTCAATTCTAAGCATCATGTCTGGGGGAAATCAGGCACTGCTCATCATCTGAAATACCATCCTTACAGTGACGCTTGGTGGTGGTAGCATCATGCTGTGGGGGTGTTTTTCAGCAGCTGGGACAGGGAGACTGGTCAGGGTTGAGAGGAAGATGAATGGAATGAAGTACAGAGATATTCTCTTGGGACCTCAGACTGGGCCGGAGATTGAACTTCCAACAAAATAATGACCCTAAGCACACCGCCAAGACAACACAGGAGTGGTTTAGGGAAACTCTTTGAGTGTCCTTAAGTGGCCCAGCCAGAGCCCTGATTCAAACCCATCTCTGGAAAGACCTGAAAATGCCTGTCCACCGATGGTCCCCATCCTTCACTTTTTTCTTTGGACATCAAAAGCCTGTATGCAGTCATTCTTAATGAGAATGGACTGATACCCCTTTTCCACCAGATCTGTCTTGTTTCTTGGATGAGTTCCATTCGGGATTCTTGGGACACTGGAGCTATTTTTCGACCTGGTCTGCATTTTAACCAGTTTTGAGTGGAACCATTGTAATAGAGGATGCGTCATGTACAGAGAGTGTTGCCCAATACACAGCAGACCTAAACAGTAGTAGCACAATCGCGGATTACCTGTGTGCTTGTGTTCTGTTTCTAGAGGGATTTGTTTTTATCCAAAAAACAAACTAATAATGATAATAAGATGTAGTAGACTATTCTGTGCAATGCAAATGGTATGTAAGATGCTTTTATTTGTAGATGCATAGCCTAAACCAGTGTAAAGGAAATTCTGAGTCAGCAAATATGTTTCTTAATTGTGATATTATGTATAAAACAAGGCATGAAGGGTAAAAAGAAGGACATCTATCATCAGCAGACCACAGTATGCTCCTTTTTTCCGACGAGTTCTCATTTCCAGCCTGTAGATTATGACATGCCCACTACGGTCCACGCTTCAAAACCTGCTATTTTTTTATTCCAACTGGGGACGAGCTTTTCAGCTTCTGAACCAATAAATTTTTTTATTTTTTTAATAACATGTTTCAAATGGTTCAAAATTTGGTGTGTGAACAGGAACGGAACCTGTGCCACATTGGCTGAAAAGGGTTGTTTGAGCCCTTAAAGATTTCCTAGAAAAGCAAAGAGAAAAAAAACCCACCCTCTGAAATACTCTTAAGCTTATCAGAGCTTGTGCTTACAGTTAACTGCTTCAGCTTCAGTTGCAAATTTTACACCCAAGTCAGAGGCGTAAGTACGGGCACGAAAATGGGACCCTCCTATGCAAACCTCTTCAGTGGATTTGTCAAACAAAAGTTTTTTGGACAATTTACTGGACATGTACTAACAGTATTTCTTAGGAACACTGATCACATGTTTGGCTTTACAAATTGCACAGGTGAGGAGCTTGAACTTTTTATTTCCTCCTTCTCAACATTTCATTGGTCCTAGACTACACATGGAGTTTTGCTCATCCAGGCTCCAGGAGAACATTTCTAAACATATCCTTGATGTCAATAGAGTCCACTTTGAAAACCACTATCGATTACAAACCTAGGGACTCTCATTCGTTCTTGGAGTAAAACTCCTCACGTCGCAAACACTGCACAAATTCCATCCCTTATTCACAGCCAATCAGACAGGAAACCTCCAGTGTTACTTGTATACGTTTTTTCAGTCTTATTTTGCCTCTGACCCACTTTTTTGAGTGTGTTGCAGGCATCAATTTTAACTTATCGAACTTTTATTTAACTAATAGAATTACGTTCATTATTGACCACACTGAAAATCTTCTCATTGTCATTTTTTTTCCAACTTTTTTGGAAATGATGTATGTTGCAAAAGTGATGCGTTATCAAGATAAAACATATTAGTGTGGATGTGTGGATGTAGCCTCACTCCTGTTGTTGGATTGGGTTGCTTAACAGTAGCCCTTATTATTTTATTTCATCTTACTTTGTCTTGACATGGAAAATGAGAGGAGTAACAGGGCGCCACTAACCATCTCTCCATTCACTCATCACAGTGTGACACAGTGCCAGGGCAGTGAAGAATTCTCTGTTCTCAGGGCAGCTCTGTCCCCGCAAACGATCCACCAGCCGCTGATCAGAGAAGGGCAGCCCACCGCACGAAAAGCAGTTCCAGCTCAGGTCCAATGGCTACACAGGACAACAGATATACAGTATATAGGGTATATAGGGCAGGCTCATAGTTTTTCAACTGGACAGTTCAAAATACAGTATGTCAATATATAATTTCAATTGGACACTACGTCATCTCTGTGTCATATAGACTGCCACTTTTGTAATATGCACTGGCACTTGACATGCACCTATACATATCTCACAGCTGGGACACATGGGTACCAGTAATTATTGACATGTATTGGAGTTTACATTGCACAAACAAAGACTGCATGCTGTACTTTATCAGTCTGTACTGACATTCTCTGTGAATGTAACTCTCATAAAGGACACTTTGACGCTCAGGATGTGTTACAACATTATACAGATTATACAATCGTACTGCACTCTGTGCATTTCTTGTATTTATTACATTTTGTCCATCCGTCCATCTGTCTACCTGTCTATCTAGGGTTAGTTTAACGTAGTCTTGCATTGAAAGTATGAGAGAAACCTATGCGTTAATTGAATTTAAAAAATATCATTTTATTACTGCTGCTATTTTACTCTCTTATAAGCGTACAATGAGTAAGTAAACACTAACAGTAAAGGAATGCTGAATATAAAATTTTGGATCGTACCTTTGAATTTTCTGCCAAATCTCCTGTGTCACAAACAAAATACATTAATGTTTATTAATCTATGGTACAACTGAAATAAATACACACATCACTGAAAAGGCAAAGCCTATTTCAACTTTCCTTCACTTTAACAAAATGACTCATAATTTTGAAAGACTGGATTAGATGGTTGTGAGATTATAGTATGATAAAAAGAGTAGAACACAGACCGTAAATCTTGCCAGCGATGCAGCACTGGCGAAACAGAAGATGGTTCTGTGTGAGAGTACCCGTCTTATCAGTGAGAAGGTGGCCCACCTGACCCAGTTCCTCAGTCAAAGACTTAGTTTGGGCCTCTGCAGGGCTGTCGGTCTCTTCCCAGTACATCTGAATGTCCCAACCAATCAGGATACACTGCACCACATGGATTAGCTCAAACCTCAACGGGACAAAGCATCAAAAAGCAAATACTGATTACATTTAATAGAATAAAAAAATAAAATAAAATGTACAGGTCAAGTCAGTTTAATGAAGCACGTGTGTATTGAGAGGCTTTACGAGATGTAAAGGGCGAGGGGCATTGCAGGGCTTAGCAGTACAATATAGCCCCAGAAGGTCAGGAAGCCCCAGTAGGCAGCTGTAAAATTGCCATCTATCTTAGACAGAACTTCAATTTTTGTAGAAACCGAATGCTCAAAGAGTGCACATCCCACAGCCAAGAGTAGAGCAATGATCAGCATGGAGAGGACAATCTGAAAACAAGACATGCAAAATTTTTCTTACAGAGATTTGCATTGAATGATGATAAATTTTGTGTGGCATGATCCATCAATAACAGATCAGTTACAAATCAAGAACTTGGAGCTGTAAGCATTTCTGGCTAATAAAATTGAACAATGATTGTAGGTGGACCTAATAAAATGTCCATTGTGTTTATATAATATACATTCATTCATCTTAACCGCTTACTCCTGTCCCCAGGGTCACGGGAGAGCCGGTGCCTAGCCGACGGCATAGGGCGCAAGGCAGGAACAACCCTAGACAGGGCGCCAATCCATTGTAGGGCACACACACACACGCACACACACACAGAATATAATATACAATGAAAAGTAATTAGTTTTTATCCGGTCTTACCATCCCCACCACTTTGTTAAGAAATTTCTCCACCTGTGTCTTCTTGATTTTCAGACTCCCACTGTTCCGCAGAATCTTACTGTCAGAACCTGGGATATGATTGAAGAGAATGGGTTTATTTTTATTTATATAATGTTCTCTTTAATGTGTGTTATAATCTTCTGGACCCATGCTTACATGATTCTTAAGAATCACAAATTTATTTAGTAATGCGTATGTACCTGGAGTTATGTATTAAATAGGTGTGTATACCTGTGTAAATTACAAGGCCATAGGCAGTGTCAGTGTTACGCAGTACAGTTTCCCTGAGCAGTATGTGATCATTATCCAGTAGATAACCCTGTCCCTGCCACTGTAACTCTCCTCTGAACGAGTACAGGCGACTGTTTGGCTCTTCACACTTAACAACCCCTGTGAAAGAAAGAATATATTTTTATAAACATTCAGTTTTTTGTTTTTTTTTATTTTCATCTTTTATAGACTGGCCAAATGTATTCCTTTTTTCAGTTTAATACACACTGAAAACTGGTGTAGGTTTTAAAACACGTGACATACAGTAATCAAATCCATGTACACAAACAATAAGTGCAGTGTTAAATGAAAGGGATCAAAACAAAAGGACCACATTCTTTCATCCAATCAGCATTAATGAATTGGCTTCCATCTTAGAGCCGACTGCAGCCCCTGGACTTCTGCTACACAATCAAGTCCAATCCCTGCTGTATACAGATGAACTGGATCCCCCGGTTTCCTGTTCCCCAGTGCTCAAGGTCTGCAGTAGAACCTAGAGTCCTAACAGTAAGCCTCAAAAAGACCAAAACTCTCTTATTCCAGGAAAGAGCCAGATCTCAGGGACACACCAGTCTCCACGTACAAAATACTTGTAAACATATATAATTAGTTAGGACTCAATATTACTTCAAATGGCTGTTTCTCTCCAGCAGTTAACTGATTTAAGTGAAAGCATACAAAGCATGCTACACAATAACGTGACAAATTCATACTTGAACATCAATTTAAACTTAAATTACAGACATGATCAATGAAAATTTTATCCGCTGGTAAAAACACCCCGAGGAAATTTTATACACAGTCAGTACAAGCACTTGCTTTGAGTACTGAGAAACACAACACACAATGGCTACAAAGCTGAATTAGGCCGATTTCCAATACTACTCAACATTCAAAGAAGAAGCATTAAATACTAGCTACATCTGAAGAACAGTGAACTTCACTTCAAAGCAATGCAGTGTGAAGAGCCATAAATGTCAAGTCTCAAGCGAGTGTTTGACATTATAATAAAGCTAAAAAGAAATTCAACAGTGACAGCCAATGTTACAACTTTGTGTTAACTCTGCAAATGTTCAAGACTGGAAAGTAAACTATCCAACAGAGTGATTCACAAAAAAAGCATGGCTTAAGGTTTTTACCACATTTTACAGGTTTTCCATCATGCATCTCCGTGTAAGAGTGAGAGTAAGAGTGAGCGAAGAACAGTTGTTTAGAAAGTTAATAATGCATTTGATTGATATAAACATAATGACTGATGATCTAACCATCAAATAACTGGAGAAGCTCTTCTACTGGACCACTTGTCAGTTCACTGTGGGTGATATTCAGAGCCTGGCGAAATTTCAGGTTGGTTTCCCTGCAAACAAATCAGCAGACTGGAGTCAGATATTAACAAAACTCTGTACGTTCTCCTCCTAATCCAAAGTGGCAGTATTGTTTAACATCTAGATACCTTCTTAAACATGTATGCACATACTGAAACCTTGCCATAAAGTCATATGGTGACCCTACGATGGAGTATGTGCTATAAAATAAAAAAAAACAATCAATGGTTATCTCTGTAATAGGTTTTGTGTGTTTGCCAAAGTTGCTGATAGATTTCGATCACTCCTTCCTGCTTCTCAGCCAAAGAGGCTGAGAAGGCCAAGCCTAGGAGATGCTTTTTCTTGAATGTTAACCAGCAGGACATGACTTGGCCTCAAACCAGCTCACATGCTTTGTTGGCAGGCTCTTAACAGGCCACGATAGCCACACAATACAACTCCCACCACATGATGAAGGTATTCACAAGATGCATGCAGGAAGCTCTGTTGCCACTGACGCCCAGAGGCATAAGGATGCTGCTGTACCTCTACAGTCAGCTTGTGTGTACTTCCACCAAGGAGCAAGTCCTCCACCATCCTTGTCACACATTACAAAGCTTAGGCCCAGTCCACACAACAATGGTGAAAATAGCATTTTTGCAAAAATGGAAAATGTTTTTTGCACTTCAGCCTTTTGTCCACATGACAATGACATGTTCAGGGTCGGAAACCGTAAACTTTTAAAACCAGGCTCCAGAGTGGATCATAACCCTTATGTGACCTTTGGACAGGTGAATGTGGAAGCTTTTGAAAACAGTGATGACAAGGCCAACCTCATGCATTATCATATAAGTTTGTACACATTGCGCTTCAGAAGAAAGTCTTTATAAGCTTACTAGAAAATATCACAGTTTCAGGCAAATCAAGAGAAGGGAGAAGATGCTGTGATGTCACAGGACAGACAGTGTTAAAGCCCAGTAAGCTTGCTGAGCAACAGTGGTCCACCATACTTGTAGCTCTCTGCAGGGATTGCATCCACTCCAGGATCCTTTCCAGTTGACAGTTGGTTGATGGCTTTTCAGCTTCCAACAGAGTCGAAGAGTAGGCTAGGTCACGGCTGAACTCATCCTGTGGCAATTACTCAACGGTTGGGGACCATATAGCATCTTGATGGGTTCATAAAGAACTTCATGTCCTTGCTGTCGACATATGCTTGAATTTCATCTGCCTTCTGGCTAAGCCACCAGTTTGCACATTTTCCACTGGACTGTATAGCTGATGTTTGTGTATGCAGCTTTATTTACTGTGTTGTCATTCAGGCAAGATCTGTGTACCTTGTTCTTCTCCTTGAGAAGGTTCATGATTGCTCCATTTTTGCCAAACCAGGTGTAGAATCTCTAAAGGATGCCCAGCTCTCTTTAATGCTATCTTGGGTATCATGCAGTTTGCTCAGTTTGTTGTTGAGATTGTTGACCAGCTGTTGCTGAACACTAGTTCGACCACTTGAGCCATATTTGAAAAGTGGAGAGTACAAAATCCAAAAGTGGAGAGTACAAAATCCAAAAGTGGAGAGTACAAAATCCAAAAACATATTTGAGCTACAGAGAGATTCACAGTTTGGGCAAATCGGGTCAGTTTTGCGGAAAAGAAACTAATCAGAAATGCATTTGCACCACAGTGGCTATATTTAGAACAGAAAGAGAGAAAAATAAGAAAAAAATGTATTCCCTTTTCCAGTGCCTGAAATCACTTGTAAATGGAAGCCTAAAGCACATATTCAGACATCTTGTATTTGATATGAGAAACCACTCTTATCTAATTTGAATTTTACATTTGTAACTGTGCTTCTACAAACACCAAACAAGAAGGTCTCGGGGACAGATGCTGTTTGAGATAGGTATTTAATAGCAAATACTATGTCATTTTATCACCAAGTGACTTTGCAGTAAGGTCTGTGTGCAGATACAGTACCAGTCAAAAGTTTGGACACCTTTAATTCAGTGGTTTTTCATTATTTAAAAATGTTCTGCATTGTAGAT